>JAIRCJ010000351.1:0-75771 GCA_020883675.1 Bruguiera gymnorhiza
CAAGAGTCAATGTTGTGTTAACCATATATCCCTCGATGGCAGTGCAGAACCTTCTTATTACAATCGACTGCTTTTGCTTTTTCTTAAGTATGTTGCCAGAGAGATTATAAATCATTTCAAATTGGGTTGAGGCAAAGAGACAATCCAAAAATTGCAAAAATTTAAATTCAACAAGTATTGACAATTCAGTTATCCCTAACAGATTTTAAATATCAAAAATTGAAAATTGAATTATTTTGGTTTTTAAATTTATTGTTAATATTGTTCGATTTAATTCGTGAAAAAGTATAATATACGAAAAATATTATATTTGAATATGTTAATTGAACAAAATACAAGTAATGGACTCAATTGCAGAAAATACACTTTAGTAGATGAATATTATAACATGGGAATCCAAGTTTCAATATTGTGTTAAGCATATATCCCTAGATAGGAGTGCGGAACCATTTTATTAGAGTTCATTGCTTCTACTTTTCTTAAATAAGTTGCTAGAAGATTATATAAATCATCTCAAATTTGGTTGAGGCAAAGGAGACAATCCAGAAAATTGCAAAATTTAAATTCAACAGAGTATTGACAATTCAGTTATCCCTAGCAGATTTTAAAATTCAAAAAATTGCACAATTGAAATATTTTTATGTTTTAAATTTATTGTTAATGTCGTTTAATTTAATTTGTAAGAAAAGTATAATATGCGAAAAATATTATATTTGAATATGTTAATTGAACAAAAATAAAGGCAATGGACTCAATTTCATAAAATAAACTTTAGTGGATGAATATTATTAATAACAGTCTCATGTTTCAATGTTGTGTTAAGCATATATTCTTAGATGGGCGTACGGAACCATCTTATTAGAGTCCATTGCTTTTCTTTTTTCTAAGTAATTTGTCCGTAAACAGGAATTCTATAAATCATTTCAAATTGCTTTGAGGCAAAAGAGAGAATTAAGAAAATTGCAAAATTTAAATTCAACAGATTATTGACAATTTATTTATCCCTAACAGATTTTAAAATTCTAAAAATTACAAAAATACAATATTTTGATTTTTAAATTTGTTGTTAATGTTGTTTAATTTAATTGGTGAGAAAAATACAATATTTGAATAAGTGAATTAAACAAAAATACAAGTAATGGACTCAATTGTATAAAATACAATTTAGTGGATGAAAATTACAAATAGCAATCCCAAATTTCAATGTAGTGTTAAGCATATATCCCTGGATGGGAGTGCAGGACCTTCTTATTACAGTCGATTGCTTTTGCTTTTCCTTAAGTAAGTTGCCAAAAGATTATATAAATCATTTCAAATTGTGTTGAGGCAAAGGAGACAATTCAGAAAATTGCAAAATTTAAATTCAACAGAGTATTGACAATTTAGTTATCCCTAATATATTTTAAAATTCAAAAAATTGCAAAATTGAAATATTTTGATTTTTAAATTTATTGTTAATATGGTTTGATTTAATTGGTGAGAAAAATACAATATGCGAAAAATATTATATTTGAATATGTTAATTGAACAAAAATACAAGTAATGGACTCAATTGCATAAAATACATTTTAGTGGATGAATATTATAAATAGTAGTGCCAAGTTTCAATGTTGTGTTAACCATATATCCCTATATGGGAGTGCAGAACCTTCTTATTACAGTCAACCGCTTTTACTTTTTCTTAAGTATGCTGCCAGAAGATTATATAAATCATTTCAAATTGGGTTGAGGCAAAGGAGACAATCCAAAAAATTGCAAAATTTAAATTCAACAGAGTATTGACAATTCAGTTATCCGTAGCAGATTTTAAAATTCAAAAAATTGCAAAATTGAAATATTTTGATTTTTAAATTTATTGTTAATATGGTTTGATTTAATTGGTGAGAAAAATACAATATGCGAAAAATATTATATTTGAATAAGTTAATTGAACAAAAATCCAAGTAATGGACTCAATTGCATAAAATACACTTTAGTAGATGAATATTATAAATAGCAGTGCCAAGTTTCAATGTTGTGTTAACCATATATCCTCGATGGCAGTGCAGAACCTTCTTATTACAGCCGACTGCTTTTGCTTTTTCTTAAGTATGTTGCCAGAAGATTATATAAATCATTTCAAATTGGGTTGAGGCAAAAGAGACAATTCAAAAAATTGCAAAATTTAAATTCAACAAAGTATTGACAATTCAGTTATCCCTAACAGATTTTAAATATCAAAAAATTGCAAAATTGAATTATTTTGGTTTTTAAATTTATTGTTAATGTCGTTCGATTTAATTCGTGAGAAAAGTATAATATGCGAAAAATATTATATTTGAATATCTTAATTGAACAAAATACAAGTAATGGACTCAATTGCAGAAAATACACTTTAGTAGATGAATATTATAAATGGGAATCCAAGTTTCAATATTGTGTTAAGCATATATCCCTAGATGGGAAGTGCGGAACCATTTATTAGAGTTCATTGCTTCTACTTTTTCTTAAATAAGTTGCTAGAAGATTATATAATCATCTCAAATTCGGTTGAGGCAAAGGAGACAATCCAGAAAATTGTAAAATTTAAATTCAACAGAGTATTGACAATTCAGTTATCCCTAGCAGATTTTAAAATTCAAAAAATTGCACAATTGAAATATTTTTATGTTTCAATTTATTGTTAATGTCGTTTAATTTAATTGGTAAGAAAAGTATAATATGCGAAAAATATTATATTTGAATATGTTAATTGAACAAAAATACAGGCAATGGACTCAATTTCATAAAATAGACTTTAGTGGATGAATATTATTAATAACAGTCCCATGTTTCAATGTTGTGTTAAGCATATATTCTTAGATGGGAGTACAGAACCATCTTATTAGAGTCCATTGCTTTTCTTTTTCTTAAGTAATTTGTCCATAAACAGGAATTCTATAAATCATTTCAAATTGCATTGAGGCAAAAGAGAGAATTAAGAAAATTGCAAAATTTAAATTCAACAGATTATTGACAATTTCTTTATCCCTAACAGATTTTAAAATTCTAAAAATTGCAAAAATACAATATTTTGATTTTTAAATTTGTTGTTAATGTTGTTTAATTTAATTGGTGAGAAAAATACAATATTTGAATAAGTGAATTAAACAAAAATACAAGTAATGGACTCAATTGTATAAAATACAATTTAGTGGATGAATATTACAAATAGCAATCCCAAATTTCAATATAGTGTTAAGCATATATCCCTGGATGGGAGTGCAGGACCTTCTTATTACAATCGATTGCTTTTACTTTTCCTTAAGTAAGTTGCCAAAAGATTATATAAATCATTTCAAATTGTGTTGAGGCAAAGGAGACAATTCAGAAAATTGCGAAATTTAAATTCAATAGAGTATTGACAATTTAGTTATCCCTAATATATTTTAAAATTCAAAAAATTGCAAAATTGAAATATTTTGATTTTTAAATTTATTGTTAATATGGTTTGATTTAATTGGTGAGAAAAATACAATATGCGAAAAATATTATCTTGAATATGTTAATTGAACAAAAATACAAGTAATGGACTCAATTGCATAAAATACATTTTAATGGATGAATATTATAAATAGCAGTGCCAAGTTTCAATGTTGTGTTAACCATATATCCCTAGATGGGAGTGCAGAACCTTCTTATTACAGTCGACTGCTTTTGCTTTTTCGTAAGTATGTTGCCAGAAGATTATATAAATCATTTCAAATTAGGTTGAGGCAAAGGAGACAATCCAGAAAATTGCAAAATTTAAATTCAACAGAGTATTGATAATTCAGTTATTCCTAGCAGATTTTAAATTCAAAAAATTGCAAAATTGAAATATTTTGATTTTTAAATTTATTGTTAATATGGTTTGATTTAATTGGTGAGAAAAATACAATATGCGAAAAATATTATATTTGAATATGTTAATTGAACAAAAATACAAGTAATGGACTCAATTGCATAAAATACACTTTAGTAGATGAATATTATAAATAGCAGTGCCAAGTTTCAATGTTGTGTTAACCATATATCCCTAGATGGCAGTGCAGAACCTTCTTATTACAGCCGACTACTTTTGCTTTTTCTTAAGTATGTTGCCAAAAGATTATATAAATCATTTCAAATTGGGTTGAGGCAAGGGAGACAATCCAGAAAATTGCAAAATTTAAATTCAACAGAGTATTGACAATTCAGTTATCCTTAGCAGATTTGAAAATTCAAAACATTGGAAAATTGAAATATTTTGATTTTTAAATTTATTGTTTATATGTTTAATTTAATTGGTGAGAAAAACACAATATGCGAAAAATATTATATTTGAATATGTTAAATTAACAAAAATACAAGTAATGGACTCAATTGCATAAAATACACTTTATTAGATGAATATTATAAATAGCAGTGCCAAGTTTCAATGTTGTGTTAATCATATATCCCGATATGGCAGTGTAGAACCTTCTTATTACAGTCGACTGCTTTTGCTTTTTCTTAAGTATGCTGCCAGAGGATTATATAAATCATTTCAAATTGGGTTGAGGCAAAGGAGACAATCCAGAAAATTGCAAAATTTAAATTTAATAGAGTATTGACAATTAAGTTATTCCTAGCAGATTTTAAAATTCAAACAATTGCAAAATTGAAATATTTTCATTTTTAAATTTATTGTTAATATAGTTTGATTTAATTGGTGAGAAAAATACAATATGCAAAAAATATTATATTTGAATATGTTAATTGAACAAAAATACAAATAATGGACTCAATTGCATAAAATACACTTTAGTAGATGAATATTATAAATAGCAGTGCCAAGTTTCAATGTTGTGTTAATCATATATCCCTAGATGGCAGTGTAGAACCTTGTTATTACAGTCGACTGCTTTTGCTTTTTCTTAAGTATGCTGCAAGAAGATTATATAAATCATTTCAAATTGGGTTGAGGCAAAGGAGACAATCCAGAAAATTGCAAAATTTAAATTTAACAGAGTATTGACAATTAAGTTATCCCTAGCAAATTTTAAAATTCAAACAATTGCAAAATTGAAATATTTTGATTTTTAAATTTATTGTTAATATAGTTTGATTTAATTGGTGAGAAAAACACAATATGCAAAAAATATTATATTTGAATATGTTAATTAAACAAAAATACAAGTAATGGACTCAATTGCATAAAAAACACTTTAGTAGATGAATATTATAAATAACAGTGCCAAGTTTCCATGTTGTGTTAACCATATATCCCTAGATGGCAGTGCAGAACCTTCTTATTACAGTCGACTACTTTTGCTTTTTCTTAAGTATGCTGCTAGAAGATTGTATAAATCATTTCGAATTGGGTTAAGGCAAAGGAGACAATCCAGAAAATTGCAAAATTTAAATTCAACAGAGTATTGACAATTCAATTATCCCTAGCAGATTTGAAAATTCAAAAAATTGCAAAATTGAAATATTTTGATTTTTAAATTTATTGTTAATATGGTTTGATTTAATTGGTGAGAAAATACAATATGCGAAAAATATTATATTTGAATATGTTTATTGAACAAAAATACAAGTAATGGACTCAATCGCATAAAATACACTTTAGTGGATGAATAGTATAAATAGCAGTGCCAAGTTTCAATATTGTGTTAACCATATATCCCTAGATGGCAGTTTAGAACCTTCTTATTACAGTCGACTGCTTTTGCTTTTTCTCAAGTATGTTGCCAGAAGATTATATAAATCATTTCAAATTGGGTTGAGGCAAAGGAGATAATCCAGAAAATTGCAAAATTTAAATTCAACAGAGTATTGACAATTTAATTATCCCTAGGGATTTTAAAATTCAAAAAATTGTAAAATTGAAATATTTTGATTTTTAAATTTATTGTTAATACGTTTGATTTAATTGGTGAGAAAAATACAATATGTGAAAAATATTATATTTGAATATGTTAATTGAACAAAAATACAAGTAATGGACTCAATTGCATAAAATACACTTTAGTAGAAGAATAATATAAATAGCAGTGTCAAGTTTCAATGTTGTGTTAACCATATATCCCTAGATGGCAATGCAGAACCTTCTTATTACAGTCCATTGCTTTTGCTTTTTCTTAAGTAAGTTGCCAAAAGATTATATAAATCATTTCAAATTGGGTTGAGGCAAAGGAGACAATCCAGAAAATTGCAAAATTTAAATTCAACAGAGTATTGGCAATTCAGTTATCGCTAACAGATTTTAAAATTCAAAAAATTGCGAAATTGAAATATTTTGGTTTTTAAATTTATTGTTAATGTGTTCGATTTAATTGTGAGAAAAGTATAATATGCGAAAAATATTATATTTGAATATCTTAATTGAACAAAAATACAAGTAATGGATTCAATTGCATAAAATACACTTTAGTAGAAGAATAATAAAAATAGCAGTGCCAAGTTTCAATGTTGTGTTAAGCATATATCCCTAGATGGCAGTGCAGAACCTTCTTATTACAGTCGACTACTTTTGCTTTTTCTTAAGTATGTTGCCAGAACATTATATAAATCATTTCAAATTGGGTTGAGGCAAAGGAGATAGTCCAAAAAATTGCTAAATTTAAATTCAACAAAGTATTGACAATTCAGTTATCCCTAGCAGATTCTAAAATTCAAAAATTGCACAATTGAAATATTTTTATTTTTAAATTTATTGTTAATGTCGTTTAATTTAATTGGTAAGAAAAGTATAATATGCGAAAAATATTATATTTGAATATGTAAGTTAAACAAAAATACAAGTACTGAGCTCAATTGCATAAAATACACTTTAGTAGATGAATATTATAAATAGCAGTGCCAAGTTTCAATGTTGTGTTAATCATATATCCCTAGATGGCAGTGTAGAATCTTCTTATTACAGTCGACTACTTTTGCTTTTTCTTAAGTATGTTGCCAGAAGATTATATAAATCATTTCAAATTGGGTTGAGGCAAAGGAGACAATCCACAAAATTGCAAAATTTAAATTCAACAGAGTATTGACAATTCAGTTATCCCTAACAGATTTTAAAATTCAAAAAATTGCAAAATTGAATTATTTTGGTTTTTAAATTTATTGTTAATATCGTTCGATTTAATTCGTGAGAAAAGTATAATATGCGAAAAATATTATATTTGAATATCTTAATTGAACAAAAATACAAGTAATGGACTCAATTGCATAAAATACACTTTAGTGGATGAATATTATAAATGGGAATCCCAAGTTTCAATATTGTGTTAAGCATATATCTCTAGATGGGAGTGCGGAACCATTTTATTAGAGTTCATTGCTTCTGCTTTTTCTCAAATAAGTTGCCAGAAGATTATAGAAATCATTTCAAATTGGGTTGAGGCAAAGGAGACAATGCAGAAAATTGCAAAATTTAAATTCAACAGAGTATTGACAATTCAGTTATCCCTAGCAGATTTTAAAATTCAAAAAATTGCAAAATTAAAATATTTTAATTTTTAAATTTATTGTTAATATGGTTTGATTTAATTGGTGAGAAAAATACAATATGCAAAAATATTATATTAGAATATGTTAATTGAACAAAAATACAAGTAATGGACTCAATTGCATAAAATACACTTTAGTGGATGAATATTATAAATAGTAGTGCCAAGTTTCAATGTTGTGTTAACCATATATCCCTAGATGGCAGTGCAGAACCTTCTTATTACAGTCCATTGCTTTTGCTTTTTCTAAGTAAGTTGCCAAAACGATTATATAAATCATTTCAAATTGGGTTGAGGCAAAGGAGACAATCCAGAAAATTGCGAAATTTAAATTCAACAGAGTATTGGCAATTCAGTTATCGCTAACAGATTTTAAAATTCAAAAAATTACGAAATTGAAATATTTTGGTTTTTAAATTTATTGTTAATGTCGTTTGATTTAGTTCATGAGAAAAGTATAATATGCAAAAATATTATATTTGAATATCTTTATTGAACAAAAATACAAGTAATGGACTCAATTGCATAAAATACACTTTAGTGGATGAATATTATAAATGGGAATCCCAAGTTTCAATATTGTGTTAACCATATATCCCTAGATGGGAGTACGGAACCATTTTATTAGAGTTCATTGCTTCTGCTTTTTCTTAAATAAGTTACTAGAAGATTATATAAATCATTTCAATTTGGGTTGAGGCAAAGGAGACAATGCAGAAAATTGCAAAATTTAAATTCAACACAGTATTGACAATTTAGTTATCCCTAGAAATTTTAAAATTCAAAAAATTGCAAAATTGAAATATTTTTATTTTAAAATTTATTGTTAATATGGTTTGATTTAATTGGTGAAAGAAATGCAATATGTGAAAAATATTATATTTGAATATGTTAATTGAACAAAAATACAAGTAATGGACTCAATTGCATAAAGTACACTTTAGTGGATGAATATTATAAATAGCAGTGCCAAGTTTCAATGTTGTGTTAACCATATATCCCTAGATGGCACTGCAGAACCTTCTTATTACAGTCCATTACTTTTGCTTTTTCTTAAGTAAGTTGCCAAAAGATTATATAAATCATTTCAAATTGGGTTGAGGCAAAGGAGACAATTCAGAAAATTGCAAAATTTAAATTCAACAGAGTATTGGTAATTCAGTTATCGTTAACAAATTTTAAAATTGAAAAAATTGCAAAATTGAAATATTTTGATTTTTAAATTTATTATTAATGTCGTTCGATTGAATTCGTGAGAAAAGTATAATGTGTGAAAAATATTATATTTGAATATCTTAAATGAACAAAAATACAAGTAATGGACTCAATTGCGTAAAATACACTTTAGTAGATGAATATTATAAATAGCAGTGCCAAGTTTCAATGTTGTGTTAACCATATATCCCTAGATGGCAGTGCAGAACTTTCTTATTACAGTCGACTGCGTTTGCTTTTTCTTAAGTATGTTGCTAGAAGATTATATAAATCATTTCAAATTGGGTTGAGGCAAAGGAGACAGTCCAGAAATTGCAAAATTAAAATTCGACAGAGTATTGACAATTCAGTTATCCTAGCAGATTTTAAAATTCAAAAAATTGCACGATTGAAATATTTTGATTTTTAAATTTATTGTTAATGTCGTTTAATTTAATTGGTAAGAAAAGTATAATATGCGAAAAATATTATATTTCAATATGTTAATTGAACAAAAATATAGGTAATGGACTCAATTGCATAAAATATACTTTAGTGGATGAATATTATTAATAGCAGTCTCATGTTTCAATGTTGTGTTAAGTATATATTCCTAGATGGGAGTTCGGAACCATCTTATTAGAGTCCATTGCTTTTCCTTTTTCTTAAGTAATTTGTCCGTAAATAGTAATTCTAGAAATCATTTCTAATTGCATTAAGGCAAAGGAGAGAATTAAGAAAATTGTAAAATTTAAATTCAACAGATTATTGACAATTTATTTATCCCTAGCAAATTTTAAAATTCTAAAATTGCAAAAATGCAATATTTTGATTTTTAAATTTGTTGTTAATGTTGTTTGATTTGATTGGTGAGAAAAATACAATATTTGAATAAGTGAATTAATCAAAAATAAGTAATGGACTCAATTGCATAAAATACACTTTAGTGGATGAATATTATAAATAGCAATCCCAAATTTCAAGGTAATGTTAAGCATATATCCCTGGATGGGAGTGCAGGACCTTCTTATTACAGTTGATTGCTTTTGCTTTTCCTTAAGTAAGTTGCCAGAAAATTATATAAATCTTTTCAAATTGTGTCGAAGCAAAGGAGACAATCCAGAAAATTGAAACATTTAAATTTAACAGAGTGTTGACAATTGAGTTATCCTTGGTAGATTTTAAAATTCAAAAAATTGCACAATTGAAATATTTTTATTTTTAAATTTATTATTAATGTCGTTTAATTTAATTGGTAAGAAAAATATAATATGCGAAAAATATTATATTTGAATATGTTAATTGAAGAAAAATACAGGTAATGGACTCAAATGCATAAAATATACTTTAGTGGATGAATATTATTAATAGCAGTCCCATGTATCAATGTTGTATTAAGCATATATTCCTAGATGGGAGTACGGAACCATCTTATTAGAGTCCATTGCTTTTCCTTTTTCTTAAGTAATTTGTCCGTAAACAGGAATTCTATAAATCATTTCTAATTGCATTGAGGCAAAGGAGGGAATTAAAGAATTGCAAAATTTAAATTCAACAGATTATTGACAATTTTTTGTCTCTAGCAGATTGTAAAATTTTAAAAATTGCAAAAATGCAATATTTTGATTTTTAAATTTGTTGTTAATGTCGTTTGAATTGATTGGTGAGAAAAATGCAATAGTTGAATAAGTTAATAGAACAAAAATTCAAGTAATGAACTCAATTGCATAAAATACACATTAGTGGATGAATATTATAAATAGCAATCCCAAGTTTCAATGTTGTGTTAAGCATATATCCCTAGATGGGAGTACAGAACCTTCTTATTACCAGTCTATTGCTTTTGCTTTCTCTTAAGTAAGTTGCCAGAAGAATATATAAATCATTTCAAATTGTGTTGAGGCAAAGGAGACAATTCAGAAAATTGAAAATTTAAATTCAACAGAGTATTGACAATTCAGTTATCCCTAATAGATTTTAAAATTCAAAAAATTTCAAAATTGAAATATTTTGATTTGTAAATTTATTATTAATGTCGTTTGATTTAATTAGGGAGAAAAGTAGAATATGCGAAAAATATTATATTTGAATATGTTAATTGAACAAAAATACAAGTAATGGACTCAATTCCATAAAATAAACTTTAGTGGATAAATATTATAAATAGCAGTCCCAAGTTTCAATGTTGTGTTAAGCATATATCCCCTAGATGGGAGTGCAGAACCTTCTTATTAGAGTCCATTGCTTTTATTTTTCTTAAGTAATTTGCCTGAAAATTATATAAATCATTTCAAATTGCGTTGAGGCAAAGGAGACAATTCAGAAAAATTGCAATATTTAAATTCAACAAAGTATAGACAATTCATTTACCCCTACCAGATTTTAAAAATTCTAAAAGTTGCAAAACTACAATATTTTGATTTTTAAATTTGTTGTTAATGTCGTTTGAATTGATTGAAGAGAAAAGTACAATATTTGAATAAGTTCATTGAAAGAAAAATTGCAAAATGTAAATTCAACAGAGTATTTACAATTCATTTATCCCTAGTAGATTTTAATATTCAAAAAACTGCAAAATTGAAATCTTTTTATTTTTAAATTAATTGTAAATGTCGTTTGATTTAATAGGTGAGAAAAAAAGTACAATATGTAAAAAATATTATATTTGAATATCTTAATTGAACAAAAATACAAGTAATGGACTCAATTGCATAAAATAGACTTTTAGTGGATGAATTTTATAAATGACAATCCCAAGTTTCAATGTTGTGTTAAGCATATATTCCTGGATAGGAGTGCGGAACCATTTTATTAGAGTTCATTGCTTTTCCTTTTTTTTAAGTAATTTGTCTAAAAATAGCAATTCTATAAATCATTTCAAATTGCATTGAGGCAAAGGAAAGAATTAAGAAAATTTCAAAATTTAAATTCATAGATTATTGACAATTTATTTATCCCTAACAAATTTTAAAATTCTAAAAATTGCAAAAATGCAATATTTTGATTTTTTCAATTTGTTGTTAATGTTGTTTTATTTGATTGGTGAGAAAAATACAATATTTCAATAAGTGAATTAAACAAAAATACAAATAATGGACTCAATTGCATAAAATACACTTTAGTGGATGAATATTATAAATAGCAATCCCAAATTTCAATGTAGTGTTAAGCATATATCCCTGGATAGGAGTGCAAGACCTTGCTTATTACAGTCAATTGCTTTTTGTTTTTCTTAAGTAAGTGCCAGAAGATTATATTAAATGATTTCAAATTGGGTTGAAGCAAAGCAGACAATTCAGAAAAATGAAAAATTTAAATTCAATAGAGCATTGACAATTCTGTTACCCCTAGCAAATTTTAAAATTCAAAACAATTGCAAAATTGAAATATTTTGGTTTTTAAATTTATTGTTAATATGATTTGATTTAATTGGTGAGAAAATACAATATGTGAAAAATATTATATTTGAATATGTTAATTAAACAAAAATTCAAGTAATGACTCAATTGTATAAAATACACTTCAATGGTAAAATATTATAAATAGGAGTCCGAAGTTCAATGTTGTGTTAACCATATATCTCAAGATGGAGTGCAGAACCTTCTTATTACAGTTCCATTGCTTTTGCTTTTTCTTAAGTAAGTTGCCGGAAGATTATATTAAATCATTTCAAATTGTGTTGAGGCAAAGGAGACAATTCAGAAAATTACGAAATTTAAATTCAACAGGTATTGACAATTCAATTTTCTCTAAGTAGATTTTAAAAATTTCAAAAAATTGCAAAATTGAAATATTTTGATTCTTTAAATTTATTCTTTATGTCATTTGATCTAATTGGTGAGAAAAGTATAATATGCGAAAAATATTATATTTGAATATGTATAATTGAAAAAACTACAAGTAATAGACTCAATTGCATAAAATACACTTTAATGGATAAATATTATAAATAGCAGTGCATGTTTCAATGTTTGTCTTAAGCATATATCCCTAGATGAGAGTGCAGAACCTTCTTATTACAAGTCTATTGCTTTTGCTTTTTCTTAAGTAAGTTGTCAAGGATTAAAAATCATTTCAAATTCGGTTGAGGTAAAGGAGACAATTCAGAAAATTGCGAAATTTAAATTCAACAGAGTATTTGACAATTCAGTTTTCCCTAAGTGATTTTAAAATTCAAAAAATTGCAAATTTGAAATATTTTGATTTTAAAATTTATTGTTTATGTCATTTGATTTAATTGGTGAGAAAAGTATAAAATGCGAAAAAATATATATTTGAAATATGTTAATTGAACAAAAATACAAGTAATAGACTCAATTGCATAAAATACACTTTAGTGGATAAATATTATAAATAGCAGTGCATGTTTCAATGTTGTGTTAAGCACATATCCGTAGATGGGAGTGCAGACCTTCTTATTACAATCCATGCTTTGCTTTTATTAAAGTAAGTTGTCAGAAGATTATATAAATTCATTTCAAATGTTCGGTTGAGAGCATAGGAGACAATTTCAGAAATTGCAAAATTTAATATTCAAGCAGAGTATTGGACATAGTTCCAGTTATCCCTATGTTAGATTTTAAATTTCAAAAAAATTGGAAAATTGAAATATGTTCATTTTTAACCTTATCGTTAATATGGTTTGATTTAATTCGTGTAGAAAATACAATATGTGAAAAATATTATATTTGAATATGTTAATTGAACAAAAATACAAGTAATAGATTGAATTGCATAAAATACACTTTAGTGGACAAATATTATAAATAGCAATCCCAAGATTCAATGTTGTGTTTAAGCATATATCCCTAAATGGGAGTGCAAAACCTTCTTATTACAGTCCATTGCTTTTGCTTTTTCTTAAGTAATTTGCCTGAAGATTATATAAATCATTTCAAATTGCGTTGAGGCAAAGGAGACAATTCAGAAAATTGCAAAATTTAAATTCAACAGAGTATTGACAATTCATTTATCCCTAGCAGATTTTAAAATTCTAAAAATTGCAAAAATGCAATATTTTGATTTTTAAATTTATTGTTAATGTCGTTTGATTTGATTGGTGAGAAAAATACAATATTTGAATATGTTAATTGAACAAAAATACAAGTAATGGACTCAATTGCATAAAATACACTTTAGTGGATGAATATTATAAATAGCAATCCCAAGTTTCAATGTTGTGTTAAGCATATATCCCTAGATGGGAGTGCAGAACCTTCTTATTACAGTCCATTGCTTTTGCTTTTTCTTAAGTAATTTGCCTGAAGATTATATAAATCATTTCAAATTGCGTTGAGGCAAAGGAGACAATTCAGAAAATTGCAAAATTTAAATTCAACAGAGTATTGACAATTCATTTATCCCTAGCAGATTTTAAAATTCTAAAAATTGCAAAAATGCAATATTTTGATTTTTAAATTTATTGTTAATATGGTTTGATTTCATTGGTGAGAAAATACAATATGTGAAAAATATTATTTTGAATATGTTAATTGAACAAAAATACAAGTAATGGACTCAATTGCATAAAATACACTTTAGTAGATGAATATTATAAATAGCAGTGCCAAGTTTCAATGTTGTGTTAATCATATATCCCTAGATGCGGTGTAGAAACCTTGTTATTACAGTCGACTGCTTTTGCTTTTCTTAAGTATGTTGCCAGAAGATTATATAAATCATTTCAAATTGGTTGAGGCAAAGGAGACAATCCAGAAAATTGCAAAATTTAAATTTAACAGAGAGTATTGACAATTAGTTATCCCTAGCATATTTTTAAAATTCAAACAATTGCAAAATTGAAATATTTGATTTTTAAATTTATTGTTAATATAGTTTGATTTAATTGGTGAGAAAAATACAATATGCCAAAAAATATTATATTTGAATATGTTAATTGAACAAAAATACAAGTAATTGGACTCTATTGCATAAAATACACTTTAGTAGAACAATAATATAAATAGCAATACCAAGTTTCAATGTTGTGTTAACCATATATCCCTAGATGGCAATGCAAACCTTCTTATTACAGTCCATTGCTTTTGCTTTTTCTTAACTAAGTGCCAAAAGATTATATAAATCATTTTAAATTGGGTTGAGGCAAAAGGAGACAATCCAGAAAATTGCAAATTTATAATTCAACAGAGTATTGGCAATTCAGTTATCGCTAACAGATTTTAAAATTCAAAAAATTGCGAAATTGAAATATTTTGGTTTTGAAATTGATTGTTAATGTCGTTCGATTTAATTGTGAGAAAAGTATAATATCCGAAAAATATTATATTTGAATATCTTAATTGAACAAAAATACAAGTAATGGACTCAATTGCATAAAATACACTTTAGTAGAAGAATAATAAAAATAGTAGTGCCAAGTTTCAATCTTGTATTAAGCATATATCCCTAGATGGCAGTCCAGAACCTTCTTATTACAGTCGACTACTTTTGCTTTTTCTTAAGTATGTTGCCAGAAGATTATATAAATCATTTCAAATTGGGTTGAGGAAAGGAGACAGTCCAAAAAATGCTAAATTTAAATTCAACAGAGTGTTGACAATTCAGTTATCCCTAGTAGATTCTAAAATTCAAAAAATTGCGCAATTGAAATATTTTTATTGTTAAATTTATTGTTAATGTCGTTTAATTTAATTGGTAAGAAAAGTATAATATGCGAAAAATATTATATTTGAATATGTAAGTTAAACAAAATACAAGTACTGAACTCAATTGCATAAAATACACTTTAGTAGAAGAATAATATAAATAGCAGTGCCAAGTTTCAATGTTGTGTTAACCATATATTCCTAGATGGCAGTGCAGAACCTTCTTATTACAGTCCATTGTTTTTGCTTTTTCTTAAGTAAGTTGCCAAAAGATTATATAAATCATTTGAAATTGGGTTGAGGCAAAGGAGACAATCCAGAAAATTGCAAAAATTTAAATTCAACAGAGTATTGACAATTCAGTTTTCCCTAGCAGATTTTAAAATTCAAAAAATTGCAAAATTGAATTATTTTGGTTTTTAAATTTATTGTTAATTTCGTTCAATTTAATCCGTGAGAAAAGTATAATATGCGAAAAATATTATATTAGAATATGTTAATTGAACAAAAATACAAGTAATGGACTTAATTGCATAAAATACACTTTAGTGGATGAATATTATAAATAGCAGTGCCAAGTTTCAATGTTGTGTTAACCATATATCCCTAGATGGCAGTGCAGAACCTTCTTATTACAGTCCATTGCTTTTGCTTTTTCTAAAGTAAGTTGCCAAAAGATTATATAAATCATTTCAAATTGGGTTGAGGCAAAGGAGACAGTCTAGAAAATTGTGAAATTTAAATTCAACAAAGTATTGGCAATTTAGTTATCGCTAACAGATTTTAAAATTCAAAAAATTGCGAATTTGAAATATTTTGGTTTTTAAATTTATTGTTAATGTCGTTTGATTTAGTTCATGAGAAAAGTATAATATGCAAAAAATATTATATTTGAATATCTTTATTGAACAAAAATACAAGTAATGGACTCAATTGCATAAAATACATTTTAGTGGATGAATATTATAAATGGCAATCCCAAATTTCAATATTGTGTTAAGCATATATCCCTAGATGGGAGTGCGGAACCATTTTATTAGAGTTCATTGCTTTTTCTTTTTCTTAAGTAAGTTGCTAAAAGATTATACAAATCATTTCAAATTGGGTTGAGGCAAAGGAGACAATCCAGAAAATTGCAAAATTTGAATTCAACACAGTATTGACAATTTAGCTATCCCTAGAAATTTTAAAATTCAAAAAATAGCAAAATTGAAATATTTTTATTTTAAAATTTATTGTTAATATGGTTTGATTTAATTGGTGAGAGAAATGCAATATGTGAAAAATATTGTATTTGAATATGTTAAGTGAACAAAAATACAACTAATGGACTCAATTGCATAAAATACACTTTAGTGGATGAATATTATAAATAGCAGTGTCAAGTTTCAATGTTGTGTTAACCATATATCCCTATATGGCACTGCAGAACCTTCTTATTACAGTCCATTACTTTTGCTTTTTCTTAAGTAAGTTGCCAAAAGATTATATAAATCATTTCAAATTGGGTTGAGGCAAAGGAGACAATCTAGAAAATTGCAAAATTTAAATTCAACAGAGTATTGGTAATTCAGTTATCGCTAACAGATTTTAAAATTGAAAAAATTACAAAATTGAAATATTTTGATTTTTAAATTTATTATTAATGTCGTTCGATTCAATTCGTGAGAAAAGTATAATGTGCGAAAAATATTATATTTGAATATCTTAAATGAACAAAAATACAAGTAATGGACTCAATTGCGTAAAATACACTTTAGTAGATGAATATTATAAATAGCATTGCCAAGTTTCAATGTTGTGTTAATCATATATCCCTAGATGGCAGTGCATAACCTTCTTATTACAGTCGACTGCGTTTACTTTTTCTTAAGTATGTTGCCAGAAAATTATATAAATCATTTCAAATTGGGTTGAGGCAAAGGAGACAGTCCAGAAAATTGCAAAATTAAAATTCAACAGAGTATTGACAATTCAATTATCCCTAGCAGATGTTAAAATTCAAAAAATTGCACGATTGAAATATTTTGATTTTTAAATTTATTGTTAATGTCGTTTAATTTAATTGGTAAGAAAAGTATAATATGCGAAAAATATTATATTTGAATATGTTAATTGAACAAAAATATAGGTAATGGACTCAATTGCATAAAATAGACTTTAGTGGATGAATATTATTAATAGCAGTCTCATGTTTCAATGTTATGTTAAGTATATATTCCTAGATGGGAGTTCGGAACCATCTTATCAGAGTCCATTGCATTTCCTTTTTCTTAAGTAATTTGTCCGTAAACAGGAATTCTATAAATCATTTCGAATTGCATTAAGGCAAAGGAGAGAATTAAGAAAATTGTAAAATTTAAATTCAACATGTTATTGACAATTTATTTATCCCTAGGAAATTTTAAAATTCTAAAAATTGCAAAAATGCAATATTTTGATTTTTAAATTTGTTGTTAATGTTGTTTGATTTGATTGGTGAGAAAAATACAATATTTGAGTAAGTGAATTAATCAAAAAACAAGTAATGGACTCAATTGCATAAAATACACTTTAGTGGATGAATATTATAAATAGGAATCCCAAATTTCAAGGTAGTGCTAAGCATATATCCTTGGATGGGAGTGCAGGACCTTCTTATTACAGTCGATTGCCTTTGCTTTTCCTTAAGTAAGTTGCCAGAAAATTATATAAATCTTTTCAAATTGTGTCGAAGCAAAGGAGACAATTCAGAAAATTGAAAAATTTAAATTCAACAGAGTGTTAACAATTGAGTTATCCTTAGTAGATTTTAAAATTCAAAAAATTGCACAATTGAAATATTTTTATTTTTAAATTTATTGTTAATGTCGTTTAATTTAATTGGTAAGAAAAGTATAATATGCAAAAAATATTATATTTGAATATGTTAATTGAAGAAAAATACAGGTAATGGACTCAAATGCATAAAATATACTTTAGTGGATGAATATTATTAATAGCAGTCTCATGTTTCAATGTTGTGTTAAGCATATATTCCTAGATGGGAGTACAGAACCATCTTATTAGAGTCCATTGCTTTTCCTTTTTCTTAAGTAATTTGTCCGTAAACAGGAATTCTATAAATTATTTCTAATTGCATTGAGGCAAAGGAGGGAATTAAAAGAATTGCAAAATTTAAATTCAACAGATTATTGACAATTTTTTTATCTGTAGCAGATTGTAAAATTTTAAAAATTGCAAAAATGCAATATTTTGATTTTTAAATTTGTTGTTAATGTCGTTTGAATTGATTGGTGAGAAAAATGCAATAGTTGAATAAGTTAATAGAACAAAAATACAACTAATGAACTCAATTGCATAAAATACAAATTAGTGGATGAATATTATAAATAGCAATCCCAAGTTTCAATGTTGTGTTAAGCATATATCCCTAGATGGGAGTACAGAACCTTCTTATTACAGTCCATTGCTTTTGCCTTCTCTTAAGTAAGTTGCCAGAAGAAGATATAAATCATTTCAAATTGTGTTGAGGCAAAGGAGACAATTCAGAAAATTGCAAAATTTAAATTCAACAGAGTATTGACAATTCAGTTATTCCTAATAGATTTTAAAATTCAAAAAATTTCAAAATTGAAATATTTTGATTTTTAAATTTATTGTTCATGTCGTTTGATTTAATTGGGGAGAAAAGGAGAATATGCGAAAAATATTATATTTGAATATGTTAATTGAACTAAAATACAAGTAATGGACTCAATTGCATAAAATAAACTTTAGTGGATAAATATTATAAATAGCAGTCCCAAGTTTCAATGTTGTGTTAAGCATATACCCTTAGATGAGAGTGCAGAACCTTCTTATTAGAGTTCATTGCTTTTACTTTTTCTTAAGTAATTTGCCTAAAAATTATATAAATCATTTCAAATTGCGTTGAGGCAAAGGAGACAATTCAGAAAATTGTAATATTTAAATTCAACAAAGTATAGACAATTCATTTACCCCTACCAGATTTTAAAATTCTAAAAATTACAACACTACAATATTTTGATTTTAAAATTTGTTGTTAATGTCATTTGAATTGATTGATGAGAAAAGTACAATATTTGAATAAGTTAATTGAAAAAAAATTGCAAAATGTAAATTCAACAGAGTATTTACAATTCATTTATCCCAAGTAGATTTTAATATTCAAAAAACTGCAAAATTGAAATCTTTTTATTGTTAAATTAATTGTAAATGTTGTTTGATTTAATAGGTGAGAAAAGTACAATATGTGGAAATATTATATTTGAATATCTTAATTGAACAAAAATACAAGTAATGGACTCAATTGCATAAAATACACTTTAGTGGATGAATTTTATAAATGACAATCCGAAGTTTCAATGTTGTGTTAAGCATATATCCCTGCATGGGAGTGCGGAACCATTTTATTAGAGTTCATTGCTTTTCCTTTTTTTTTTAAGTAATTTGTCTGAAAATAGCAATTCTATAAATCATTTCAAATTGCATTGAGGCAAAGGAAAGAATTAAGAAAATTGCAAAATTTAAATTCAATAGATTATTGACAATTTATTTATCCCTAACAGATTTTAAAATTCTAAAAATTGCAAAAATGCAATATTTTGATTTTTCAATTTGCTGTTAATGTTGTTTGATTTGATTGGGGAGAAAAATACAATATTTCAATAAGTGAATTAAACAAAAATACAAATAATGGACTCAATTGCATAAAATACACTTTAGTGGATGAATATTATAAATAGCAATCCCAAATTTCAATGTAGTGTTAAGCATATATCCCTAGATAGGAGTGCAAGACCTTCTTATTACAGTCGATTGCTTTTGCTTTTTCTTAAGCAAGTTGCCAGAAGATTATATAAATCATTTCAAATTGGGTTGAAGCAAAGGAGACAATTCAGAAAAATGAAAAATTTAAATTCAATAGAGTATTGACAATTCTGTTATCCCTAGCAAATTTTAAAATTCAAACAATGGCAAAATTGAAATATTTTGGTTTTTAAATTTATTGTTAATATGATTTGATTGAATTGGTGAGAAAAATACAATATGTGAAAAGTATGATATTTGAATATGTTAATTAAACAAAAATTCAAGTAATGGACTCAATTGCATCAAAATACACTTCAGTGGATAAATATTATAAATAGGAGTCTGAAGTTTCAACGTTGTGTTAACCATATATCTCAAGATGGGAGTGCAGAACCTTCTTATTACAGTCCATTGCTTTTGCTTTTTCTTAAGTAAGTTGCCGGAAGATTATATAAATCATTTCAAATTGTGTTGAGGCAAAAGAGACAATTCAGAAAATTACGAAATTTAAATTCAACAGAGTATTGACAATTCAGTTTTCCCTAAGTGATTTTAAAATTCAAAAAATTGCAAAATTGAAATATTTTGATTTTTAAATTTATTGTTTATGTCATTTGATTTAATTGGTGAGAAAAGTATAATATGCGAAAAATATCATATTTGAATATGTTAATTGAACAAAAATACAAGTAATGGACTCAATTGCATAAAATACACTTTAGTAGAAGAATAATAAAAATAGTAGTGCCAAGTTTCAATGTTGTGTTAAGCATATATCCCTAGATGGCAGTGTAGATCCTTCTTATTACAGTCGACTGCTTTTGCTTTTTCTTAAGTATGTTGCCAGAACATTATATAGATCATTTCAAATTGGGTTGAGGCAAAGGAGACAATCCACAAAATTGCAAAATTTAAATTCCACAGTGTATTGACAATTCAGTTATCCCTAGCAGATTTTAAAATTCAAAAAATTGCAAAATTGAATTATTTTGGTTTTTAAATTTATTGTTAATGTCGTTCGATTTAATTCGTGAGAAAAGTATAATATGCGAAAAATATTATATTAGAATATGTTAATTGAACAAAAATACATGTAATGGGCTTAATTGCATAAAATACACTTTAGTGGATGAATATTATAAATAGCAGTGCCAAGTTTCGATGTTGTGTTAACCATATATCCCTAGATGGTAGTGCAGAACCTTCTTATTACAGTTCATTGCTTTTGCTTTTTCTAAAGTAAGTTGCCAAAAGATTATATAAATCATTTCAAATTGGGTTGAGGCAAAGGAGACAATCTAGAAAATTGCGAAATTTAAATTCAACAGAGCATTGGCAATTTAGTTATCGCTAACAGATTTTAAAATTCAAAAAATTGTGAAATTGAAATATTTTGGTTTTTAAATTTATTATTAATGTCGTTTGATTTAGTTCATGAGAAAAGTATAATATGCAAAAAATATTATATTTGAATATCTTTATTGAACAAAAATACGAGTAATGGACTCAATTGCATAAAATACATTTTCGTGGATGAATATTATAAATGGCAATCCCAAATTTCAATATTGTGTTAAGCATATATCCCTAGATGGGAGTGCGGAACCATTTTATTAGAGTTCATTGCTTTTGCTTTTTCTTAAGTAAGTTGCTAGAAGATTATACAAATCATTTTAAATTGGGTTGAGGCAAAGGAGACAATCCAGAAAATTGCAAAATTTAAATTCAACACAGTATTGACAATTTAGTTATCCCTAGAAAATTTTAAAATTCAAAAAATTGCAAAATTGAAATATTTTTATTTTAAAATTTATTGTTAATATGGTTTGATTTAATTGGTGAGAGAAATGCAATATGTGAAAAATATTATATTTGAATATGTTAATTGAACAAAAATATAAGTAATGGACTCAATTGCATAAAATACACTTTAGTGGATGAATATTATAAATAGAAGTGCCAAGTTTCAATGTTGTGTTAACCATATATCCCTAGATGGCACTGCAGAACCTTCTTATTACAGTCCATTACTTTTTCTTTTTCTTAAGTCAGTTGCCAAAAGATTATATAAATCATTTCAAATTGGGTTGAGGCAAAGGAGACAATCTAGAAAAATATTATATTTGAATATGTTAATTGAACTAAAATACAAGTAATGGACTCAATTGCATAAAATAAACTTTAGTGGATAAATATTATAAATAGCAGTCCCAAGTTTCAATGTTGTGTTAAGCATATACCCTTAGATGAGAGTGCAGAACCTTCTTATTAGAGTTCATTGCTTTTACTTTTTCTTAAGTAATTTGCCTAAAAATTATATAAATCATTTCAAATTGCGTTGAGGCAAAGGAGACAATTCAGAAAATTGTAATATTTAAATTCAACAAAGTATAGACAATTCATTTACCCCTACCAGATTTTAAAATTCTAAAAATTACAACACTACAATATTTTGATTTTAAAATTTGTTGTTAATGTCATTTGAATTGATTGATGAGAAAAGTACAATATTTGAATAAGTTAATTGAAAAAAAATTGCAAAATGTAAATTCAACAGAGTATTTACAATTCATTTATCCCAAGTAGATTTTAATATTCAAAAAACTGCAAAATTGAAATCTTTTTATTGTTAAATTAATTGTAAATGTTGTTTGATTTAATAGGTGAGAAAAGTACAATATGTGGAAAATATTATATTTGAATATCTTAATTGAACAAAATACAAGTAATGGACTCAATTGCATAAAATACACTTTAGTGGATGAATTTTATAAATGACAATCCGAAGTTTCAATGTTGTGTTAAGCATATATCCCTGCATGGGAGTGCAGAACCATTTTATTAGAGTTCATTGCTTTTCCTTTTTTTTTTAAGTAATTTGTCTGAAAATAGCAATTCTATAAATCATTTCAAATTGCATTGAGGCAAAGGAAAGAATTAAGAAAATTGCAAAATTTAAATTCAATAGATTATTGACAATTTATTTATCCCTAACAGATTTTAAAATTCTAAAAATTGCAAAAATGCAATATTTTGATTTTTCAATTTGCTGTTAATGTTGTTTGATTTGATTGGGGAGAAAAATACAATATTTCAATAAGTGAATTAAACAAAAATACAAATAATGGACTCAATTGCATAAAATACACTTTAGTGGATGAATATTATAAATAGCAATCCCAAATTTCAATGTAGTGTTAAGCATATATCCCTGGATAGGAGTGCAAGACCTTCTTATTACAGTCGATTGCTTTTGCTTTTTCTTAAGCAAGTTGCCAGAAGATTATATAAATCATTTCAAATTGGGTTGAAGCAAAGGAGACAATTCAGAAAAATGAAAAATTTAAATTCAATAGAGTATTGACAATTCTGTTATCCCTAGCAAATTTTAAAATTCAAACAATGGCAAAATTGAAATATTTTGGTTTTTAAATTTATTGTTAATATGATTTGATTGAATTGGTGAGAAAAATACAATATGTGAAAAATATGATATTTGAATATGTTAATTAAACAAAAATTCAAGTAATGGACTCAATTGCATCAAAATACACTTCAGTGGATAAATATTATAAATAGGAGTCTGAAGTTTCAACGTTGTGTTAACCATATATCTCAAGATGGGAGTGCAGAACCTTCTTATTACAGTCCATTGCTTTTGCTTTTTCTTAAGTAAGTTGCCGGAAGATTATATAAATCATTTCAAATTGTGTTGAGGCAAAGGAGACAATTCAGAAAATTGTAATATATAAATTCAACAAAGTATAGACAATTCATTTACCCCTGCCAGATTTTAAAATTCTAAAAATTACAAAACTACAATATTTTGATTTTTAAATTTGTTGTTAATGTCGTTTGAATTGATTGATGAGAAAAGTACAATATTTGAATAAGTTAATTGAAAAAAAATTGCAAAATGTAAATTCAACAGAGTATTTACAATTCATTTATCCCAAGTAGAATTTAATATTCAAAAAACTGTAAAATTGAAATCTTTTTATTTTTAAATTAATTGTAAATGTTGTTTGATTTAATAGGTGAGAAAAGTACAATATGTGAAAAATATTATATTTGAATATCTTAATTGAACAAAAATACAAGTAATGGACTCAATTGCATAAAATACACTTTAGTGGATGAATTTTATAAATGACAATCCCAAGTTTCAATGTTGTGTTAAGCATATATCCCTGCATGGGAGTGCGAAACCATTTTATTAGAGTTCATTGCTTTTCCTTTTTTTTAAGTAATTTGTTTGAAAATAGCAATTCTATAAATCATTTCAAATTGCATTGAGGCAAAGGAAAGAATTAAGAAAATTGCAAAATTTAAATTCAATAGGTTATTGACAATTTATTTATCTCTAACAAATTTTAAAATTCTAAAAATTGAAAAATGCAATATTTTGATTTTTCAATTTGTTGTTAATTTTGTTTGATTTGATTGGCGAGAAAAATACAATATTTCAATAAGTGAATTAAACAAAAATACAAATAATGGACTCAATTGCATAAAATACACTTTAGTGGATGAATATTATAAATAGCAATCCCAAATTTCAATGTAGTGTTCAGCATATATCCCTGGATAGGAGTGCAAGACCTTCTTATTACAGTCGATTGCTTTTACTTTTTCTTAAGCAAGTTGCCAGAAGATTATATAAATCATTTCAAATTGGGTTGAAGCAAAGGAGACAATTCAGAAAAATGAAAAATTTAAATTCAATAGAGTATTGACAATTCTGTTATCCCTAGCAAATTTTAAAATTCAAACAATTGCAAAATTGAAATATTTTGGTTTTTAAATTTATTGTTAATATGATTTGATTGAATTGGTGAGAAAAATACAATATGTGAAAAATATGATATTTGAATATGTTAATTAAACAAAAATTCAAGTAATGGACTCAATTGCATAAAATACACTTCAGTGGATAAATATTATAAATAGGAGTCCGAAGTTTCAATGTTGTGTTAACCATATATCTCAAGATGGGAGTGCAGAACCTTCTTATTACAGTCCATTGCTTTTGCTTTTTCTTAAGTAAGTTGTCGGAAGATTATATAAATCATTTCAAATTGTGTTGAGGCAAAGGAGACAATTCAGAAAATTACGAAATTTAAATTCAACAGAGTATTGACAATTCAGTTTTCCCTAAGTGATTTTAAAATTCAAAAAATTGCAAAATTGAAATATTTTGATTTTTAAATTTATTGTTTATGTCATTTGATTTAATTGGTGAGAAATGTATAATATACGAAAAATATTATATTTGGATATGTTAATTGAACAAAAATACAAGTAATGGACTCAATTGCATAAAATACACTTTAGTGGATAATTATTATAAATAGAGTGCCATATTTCAATGTTTTGTTAAGCATATATCCCTAGATGAGAGTGCAAAACCTTCTGATTACAGTCCATTCCTTTTGCTTTTTCTTAAGTAAGTTGCCAGAAGATTATATAAATCATTTCAAATTGGGTTGAGGGAAAGGAGACAATTCAGAAAATTGAAAAATTTAAATTCAATAGTGTATTGACAATTCTGTTATCCCTAGCAAATTTTAAAATTCAAAAAATTGCAAAATTGAAATATTTTGGTTTTTAAATTTATTGTTAATATAATTTGATTTAATTGGTGAGAAAAATACAATATGTGTAAAATATTATATTTGAATATGTTAATTGAACAACAATACAGGTAATGGACTCAATTGCATAAAATACACTTGAGTGGATAAATATTATAAATAGTAGTCCCAAACTTCAATGTTGTGTTATGCATATATCCCTAGATGGGAGTGCATAACCTTCTTGTTACTGTCCGTTGCTTTTGCTTTTTCTTAAGTCAGTTGCTAGAAGATTATATAAATCATTTCAAATTGTGTTGAGGCAAAGGAGACAATTCAGAAAATTGCAAAATTTAAATTCAACAGAGTATTCACAATTCAGTTATCCCTAACAGATTTTAAAATTCAAAAAATTGCAAAATTGAATTATTTTGATTTTTAAATTTATTGTTAATATGGTTTGATTTAATTGTTGAGAAAAGTATAAAATGCAAAAAATATTATATTTGAATATGTTAATTAAACAAAAATACAAGTAATAGACTCAATTGCATGAAATACACTTTAGTGGATAAATATTATAAATAGCAGTGCCATGTTTCAATGTTGTGTTAAGCATATATCCCTAAATGGGAGTGCAGAATTTTCTTAGTACAGTCTATTGCTTTTGCCTTTTCTTAAGCAAGTTGTCAGAAGATTATATAAATCATTTCAAATTAGGTTGAGGCAAAGGAGCCAATTCATAAAATTGAAAAATTTAAATTTAACAGACTATTAACAATTCAGTTATCCCTAAAAGATTTTAAAATTCAAAAAATTAGAAAATTGAAATTTTTTGATTTTTAAATTTATTGTTAATATGGTTTGATTTAATTGGTGCGAAAAATACTATATGTGAAAAATATTATATTTGAATGTGTTAATTGAACAAAAATACAAGTAATGGACTCAATTCCATAAAATACACTTTAGTGGATAAATATTATAAATAGCAGTCCCAAGATTCAATGTTGTGTTAAGCATATGTCCCTAGATGGGAGTGCAGAACCTTCTTATTGCAGTCCATTGCTTTTGCTTTTTCTTAAGTAAGTTGCTAGAAGATTATATAAATTATTTCAAAATGTGTTGAGGCGAAGGAGATAATTGGGAAAATCGAAAAATTTAAATTCAACAGAGTATTAACAATTCAATTATCCCTAGTAAATTTTAAAATTCAAAAAATTGCAAAATTGAAATATTTTGATTTTTAAATTTATTGTTAATATGGTTTGATTTAGTTGGTGAGAAAAATACAATATGTGAAAAATATTATATTTGAAGATGTTAATTGAACAAAAATACAAGTAATGGACTCAATTCCATAAAATACACTTCAGTGGATAAATATTATAAACAGCAGTCCCAAATTTCAACGTTGTGTTAAGCATATATCCTTAGATGGGAGTGCAGAACCTTCTTATTACAGTCCATTGCTTTTGTTTTTTCATAAGTAAGTTGCTAGAAGATTATATAAATCATTTCAAATTAGGTTGAGGCAAAGGAGACAATTCAGAAAATTGTAAAATTTAAATTCAACAGAGTATTGACAATTCAGTTATCCCTAACAAATTTTAAAATTCAAAAAATGTCAAAATTGAAATTTCTTGATTTTTAAATTTATTGTTCATATGGTTTGATTTAATTGGTGAGAAAAATACAATATGTGAAAAATATTATACTTGAATATGTTAATTGAACAAAAATACAAATAATGGACTCAAGTGCATAAAATACACTTTAGTGGATAAATATTATAAATAGCAGTCCCAAGATTCAATGTTGTGTTAAGCATATGTCCCTAGATGGGAGTGCAGAACCTTCTTGTTACAGTCCGTTGCTTTTGCTTTTTCTTAAGTAAGTTGTTAGAAGATTATATAAATCATTTCAAAATGTGTTGAGGCAATGGAGATAATTGGGAAAATTGAAAAATTTAAATTCAACAGAGTATTAACAATTCAATTATCCCTAGTAAATTTTAAAATTCAAAAAATTGCAAAATTGAAATATTTTGATTTTAAATTTATTGTCCATATGGTTTGATTTAATTAGTCAGAAAAATACAATATGTGAAAAATATTATATTTGACTATGTTAATTGAAGAAAAATACAAGTAATGGACTCAATTGCATAAAATACAGTTTAGTGGATAAATATTATAAATAGCAGTCCCAAGTTCAATGTTGTGTTAAGCATATATCCCTAGATGGGAGTGCAGAACCTTCTTATTACAGTCCATTGCTTTGTTTTTGTTAAGTAAGTTGTTAGAAGATTATATAAATCATTTCAAATTAGGTTAAGGCAAAGATCCAATTCATAAAATTGAAAAATTTAAATTTAACAGACTATTGACAATTCAGTTATCCCTAAAAGATTTTAAAATTCAAAAAATTGGAAAATTGAAATTTTTTGATTTTTAAATTTATTGTTAATATGGTTTGATTTAATTGGTGAGAAAAATACAATATGTGAAAAATATTATACTTGAATATGTTAGTTGAACAAAAATACAAGTAATGGACTCAATTGCATAAAATACACTTTAGTGGATAAATATTATATATAGCAGTCCCAAGTTTCAATGTTGTGTTAAGCATATGTCCCTAGATGGAAGTGCAGAACGTTCTTGTTACAGTTCGTTGCTTTTGCTTTCTCTTAAGTAAGTTGCTAGAAGATTATATAAATCATTTCAAAATGTGTTAAGGCAATGGAGATAATTGGGAAAATTGAAAAATTTAAATTCAACAGAGTATTAAGAATTCAATTATCCCTAGTAAATTTTAAAATTCAAAAAATTGCAAAATTGAAATATTTTGATTTTTAAATTTATTGTTAATATGGTTTGATTTAATTAGTGAGAAAAATACAATATGTGAAAATATTATATTGAATATGTTAATTGGACAAAATACAAGTAATGGACTTAATTGCATAAAATACAGTTTAGTGGATAAATATTATAAATAGTAGTCTCAAGTTTCAATGTTGTGTTAAGCATATATCTCTAGATGGGAGTGCAGAACCTTCTTATTACAGTCCATTGCTTTTGTTTTTTCTTAAGTAAGTTGTCAGAAGATTATATAAATCATTTCAAATTAGGTTGAGGCAAAGGGGCCAATTCAGAAAATTGAAAATTTTAAATTTAACAGACTATTGACAATTCAGTTATCCCTAAAAGATTTTAAAATTCGAAAAATTGGAAAATTGAAATTTTTTGATTTTTAAATTATTGTTAATATGGTTTGATTTAATTAGTGAGAAAAATACNATTCAGAAAATTGCAAAATTGAAATATTTTGGTTTTTAAATTTATTGTTAATATGATTTGATTTAATTGGTGAGAAAAATACAATATGTGAAATATATTATATTTGAATATGTTAATTGAACAAAAATACAAGTAATGGACTCAATTGCATAAAATACACTTCAGTGGATAAATATTATAAATAGGAGTCTCAAGTTTCAATGTTGTGTTAAGCATATATCCCTAGATGGGAGTGCAGAACCTTTTTATTACAGTCGATGGCTTTTGCTTTTTCTTAAGTATGTTGCTAGAAGATTATATAAATCATTTCAAATTGGGTTGAGGCAAAGGAGACAATTCAGAAAATTGAAAAATTTAAATTCAACAGAGTATTGACAATTCAGTTATCCCTAGCAGATTTTAAAATTCAAAAAATTGGAAAATTGAAATATTTTGATTTTTAAATTTATTGTTAATATGGTTTGATTTAATTGGTGAGAAAAATACAATATGTGAAAAATATTATATTTGCATATGTTAATTGAAGAAAAATACAAGTAATGGACTTAATTGCATAAAATACATTTTAGTGGATAAATATTATAAATAGCAGTCCCAAGTTTCATTATTGTGTTAAGCATATATCTCGAGATGGGAGTGCAGAACCTTCTCATTACAATCCATTGCTTTTGCTTTTTCTTAAGTAAGTTGCCAGAAGATTATATAAATCATTTCAAATTGTGTTGAGGCAAAGGAGACAATTCAGAAAATTGAAAAATTGAAATTCAACAGAGTATTGACAATTCAGTTCTCCCTAACAGATTTTAAAATTCAAAAAATTGCAAAATTGAAATATTTTGATTTTTAAATTTATTGTTAATATGATTTGATTTAATTGGTGAGAAAAGTATAATATGCGAAAAATATTATATTTGAATATGTTAATTGAACAAAAATACAAGTAATGGACTCAATTGCATAAAATACACTTTAGTGGATAAATATTATAAATAGTTGTCCCAAGTTTCAATGTTGTGTTAAGCTTATATCCCTAGATGAGAGTGTAGAATCTTTTTATTACAGTCCATTGCTTTTGCTTTTTCTTAAGTAATTTCTCAAAATATTATAGAAATTATTTCAAATTGCGTTGATGCAAAAGAGACAATTCAGAAAATTGCAAAATTTAAATTCAAGAGAGTATTGACAATTCAGTTTTCCCTAAGAGATTTTAAAATTCAAAAAATTGCAAAATTGAAATATTTTGATTTTTAAATTTATTATTAATATGATTTGATTTAATTGGTGAGAAAATTATAATATGCGAAAAATATTATATTTGAATATGTTAATTGAACAAAAATACAAGTAATGGACTCAATTACATAAAATACACTTTAGTGGATGAATATTATAAATAGCAATCCCAAGTTTCAATGTTGTGTTAAGCATATATCCCTATATGGGAGTGCAGAACCTTCTTATTATAGTCCATTGCTTTTGCTTTTTCTTAAATAAGTTGCCAGAAGATTATATAAATCATTTGAAATTGGGTTGAGGCAAAGGAGACAATTCAGAAAATTGCAAAATTTAAATTTCACAGAGTATTGACAATTCAGTTATCCCTAGCAAATTTTAAAATTGAAAAAATTGGAAAATTGAAATATTTTGATTTTTAAATTTATTGTTAATATGGTTTGATTTCATTGGTGAGAAAAATACAATATGGGAAAATATTATATTTGAATATGTTAATTGAACAAAAATACAAGTAATGGACTCAATTGCATAAAATACACTTTAGTGGTTTAGTGGATGAATATTATTAATAGTAGTCCCAAGTTTCAATATTGTGTTTAGTATATATTCCTAGATGGGAGTACGGAACCATCTTATTAGAGTCCATTGCTTTTCCTTTTTCTTAAGTAATTTCTTCGTAAATTGGAATTCTATAAATCATTTCCAATTGCATTGAGGCAAAGGAGGGAATTAAGAAAATTGCGAAATTTAAATTCAACAGATTATTGACAATTTATTTATCGCTAGCAGATTTTAAAATTATAAAAATTGCAAAAATGTAATATTTTGATTTTGAAATTTGTTGTTAATGTCGTTTGATTTGATTGGTGAGAAAAATACAATATTTGAATAAGTGAATTAAACAAAAATACAAGTAATGGACTCAATTGCATAAAATAAACTTTAGTGGATGAATATTATAAATAGTAATCCCAAGTTTCAATGTTGTGTTAAGCATATATCCCTAGATGGGAGTGCATGAACCTTTTTATTACAGTCCATTGCTTTTTGCTTTTACTTTAGTAATTTCTCAAAATATTATATAAATTATTTCAAATTGTGTTGAGGCAAAGGAGACAATTCAGAAAATTGAAAAATTTAAATTCAACAGAGTATTGACAATTCAGTTTTCCCTAAGAGATTTTAAAATTCAAAAAATTACAAAATTGAAATATTTTGATTTTTAAATTTATTGTTTATGTCATTTGATTTAATTGGTGAGAAAAGTATAATATGCGAAAAATATTATATTTGAATATGTTAATTGAACAAAAATACAAGTAATGGACTCAATTGTATAAAATACACTTTAGTGGATGAATATTATAAATAGCAATCCCAAGTTTCAATGTTGTGTTAAGCATATATCCCTATATGGGAGTGCAGAACTTTCTTATTACAGTCCATTGCTTTTGCTTTTTCTTAAATAAGTTGCCAGAAGATTATATAAATCATTTCAAATTGGGTTGAGGCAAAGGAGACAATTCAGAAAATTGCAAAATTTAAATTTAACAGAGTATTGACAATTCAGTTATCCTAGCAAATTTTAAAATTGAAAAAATTGGAAAATTGAAATATTTTGATTTTTAAATTTATTGTTAATATGGTTTGATTTAATTGGTGAGAAAAATACAATATAGGGAAAATATTATATTTGAATATGTTAATTGAACAAAAATACAAGTAATGGACTCAATTGCATAAAATACACTTTAGTGGTTTAGTGGATGAATATTATTAATAGCAGTCCCAAGTTTCAATGTTGTGTTTAGTATATATTCCTAGATGGGAGTACAGAACCATCTTATTAGAGTCCATTACTTTTCTTTTTTCTTAAGTAATTTGTCCGTAAATAGGAATTCTATAAATCATTTCAAATTGCATTGAGGCAAAGGAGGGAATTAAGAAAATTGAAAAATTTAAATTCAACAGATTATTGACAATTTATTTATCGCTAGTTGATTTTAAAATTCTAAAAATTGCAAAAATGCAATATTTTGATTTTGAAATTTGTTGTTAATGTCGTTTGATTTGATTGGTGAGAAAAATACAATATTTGAATAAGTGAATTAAACAAAAATACAAGTAATGGACTCAATTGCATAAAATAAACTTTAGTGGATGAATATTATAAATAGTAATCCCAAGTTTCAATGTTGTGTTAAGCATATATCCCTAGATGGGAGTGCAGAACCTTCTTATTACAGTCGATTGTTTTTCCTTTTTCTTATAGTAATTTGTCTGAAAACAGGAATTCTATAAATCATTTCAAATTGCATTGAGGTGAAGGAGAGAATTAAGAAAATTGCAAAATTTAAATTCAACTGATTATTGACAATTTATTTATCCTTAGTAGATTTTAAAATTCTAAAAATTGCAAAAATGCAATATTTTGATTTTGAAATTTGTTGTTAATGTCGTTTGATTTGATTGGTAAGAAAAATACAATATTTGATTAAGTTAATTAAACAAAAATACAAGTAATGGACTCAATTACATAAAATACACTTTAGTGGATGAATATTATAAATAGGAATCCCTAGTTTCAATGTTGTGTGAAGCATATATCCCTAGATGGGAGTGCATAACCTTCTTATTACAGTCAATTGCTTTTGCTTTTCTTAAGTAAGTTGCCAGAAGATTATATAAATCATTTCAAATTGTGTTAAGGCAAAGGAGACAATTCAAAAAATTGCAAAATTGAAATATTTTGATTTCTCAATTTATTGTTAATGTCGTTTGATTTAATTGGTGAAAAAAATATAATATGTCAAAAATATAATATTTGAATATGTTAATTGAACAAAAATACAAGTAATAGACTCAATTGCATAAAATACACTTTAGTGGATGAATATTATAAATAGTAGTCTCATGTTTCAATGTTGTGTTAAGCATATATCCCTAGATGGGAGTGGGGAACCATTTGATTGGAGTCTAAAGTTCCCAACTTCACCCTAGGATATACTAGTTTGTGATACTGAAAGGGGGGGTGAATCAATATCACCACAATTCACAATTCGCAGGTAAGTGAACAACTTCAATCTCTTCTTAAAAGCGAACTCTTTCTCAGATTCGACTAAGGTAGATCTATTGCTACCTACTAATCACAATTGTCCCCAAAGTCACCTTTCAGACTCCTTGCCTAATAGACAATTTGGATGTTCTTGTTTAGGTATTCATTAGGTTATGGGTTAGCTAATACTTTAGCTGCGTTCACAACTCAATTCAAAACACAGAACGTAAAGCAAATTAAGGACACACGAGATTTACGTGGTTCCGGCAACGTGACGTACATCCACGGTGGTAGGGACTCTCCCTTACCGAGACTATCTACTATACTTGAGAATTCCAGTTACAATGGATGTCTTAATCTTCTGCTCCTTTCACTATTGCAATTACTAAGCAAGTATAATACAAAAGTGTCACTTACTGTGTCTACCCTTCTTCTAGCTTGTCTTGCCTCTGTTGAATTGAAAAGCTGCTCCACTGCTGCTTAGAAGTTCACCACAACACTCTCTAACCTCTCTTGAAGAAATCTAGAAATACATTGAGTTCTTTTCGATGCTTCGCCAAATTCCTTCTCTAGGTTGTCTTACACAGCTCCTGCTTTCACCGTCTCACAGTCTCACCCGTCTCCTATTTCACGGTCTTACTGTTTCACGGCTTGTCCTCACGCTTCTGGTCTGTCACGTCATTGCACGTTTTGGTCTCACGCTATCTCCTGATGTACACCCACGCTTCTGGTCTGTCGTTTCACGTCTCTTGACCTGCCTCACGCTACTGGTTTTTCTGGTTCACGTCTCTCGGCCTGCCTTACGCTTTTGGTCTGCTGTCTTCTCTTCTAGGTGGTGTCACAGATACCAGGTCTACTGTCTTCTCTTCCGGGTGGTCTCATAGATACCAGGTCTGTTGTCTTCTCTTCCGGGAGGTCTGTTTCTTATTTCTCATCTTGCTGGTTGTGTGTTTCTGGTTTGCCTGCAAGACGTGTTTCTGGTTTCCTTGCAGGAGGTCACACACTCTGGTTTGCTCTCCCAGTGGTGTGGTTTATGATCTCTTGCCGTTCTGCTCTTTTTTGGCCGTCTCCTCTCGACCTCTGTTCTTCGTTCAACCCCCTTTCGGTCGTCTCCTCTTTTTCTCCCTTTTTTTTTTTTTTTGCTGACAGTGGGGTTCCCTTTTGGTATATTATTTTCTCTTCTTTTTGGCTGGTTGTTGTAGGGTTGCCGTTTATTCAATTGTGTTGGCCTTGGCCTAGTTTTGTCTTCCAAGGCCTTTATATACTCTCTTACATGAAACCCTAATAGGGCTTACGTGGTGGATTTACATTCTTGCCCTTACGCGGCGAATTTACTTTCTTGCCCTTCCATGTGGCTTTACTTTCTTGCACACTTAACCCTAGTTGACAACAATTACAACTCATACAAGGTTGTGGGAACAACAGAGTCTATTGCTTTTCGTTTTTCTTAAGTAATTTGTCTGAAAACAAGAATTCTATAAATCATTTCAAATTGCATTGAGGCAAAGGAGACAATTAAGAAAATTGCAAAATTTAAATTCAACAGAGTATTGACAATTCATTTATCCCCAGCAGATTTTAAAATTCTAAAAATTGCAAAAATGGGATATCTTGATTTTTAAATTTATTGTTAATGTCGTTTGATTTGATTGGTGAGAAAAATATAATATTTGAATATGTTAATTGAACAAAAATATAAATAATGGACTCAATTGCATAAAATACACTTTAGTGGATGAATATTATAAATAGCAATCCTAAGTTTCATTGTTGTGTTAAGCATATATCCCCAGATGGGAGTGCAAAACCCTTTTATTACAGTTCATTGCTATTGCTTTTTCCTAAGTGATTTGCCTAAAGATTATATAAATCATTTCAAATTGCGTTGAGGTAAAGGAGACAATTTAGAAAATTGCAAAATTTAAATTCAACAGAGTTTTGACAATTCACTTATCCCTAGCAGATTTTAAAATTCAAAAAATTGCAAAATTGAAATATTTTGATTTTCATATTTTGTTAATGTCGTTTAATTTAATTGGTGAGAAAAATATAATATGTAAAAAATATAATATTTGAATATGTTAATTGAAGAAAAATATAAGTAATGGACTCAAATGCATAAAATACACTTTAGTGGATGAATATTATAAATAGCAGTCCCAAGTCTCAATGTTGTGTGAAGCATATATCCCTAGATGGGAGTGCAGAGCCTTCTTATTGTAGTCGATTGCTTTTACTTTTTCTTAAGCAATTTGCCTAAAGATTATATAAATTATTTCAAATTGCGTTGAGGCAAAGGAGACAATTCCGAAAATTGAAAAATTTAAATTCAACAGAGTATTAACAATTCATTTATCCCTGGTAAATTTTAAAATTCGAAAAAGTGCATAATTGAAATATTTTGATTTTTAAATTTAATATAAATGTCTTTTGATTTAATTGATAAGAAAAATATGATATGTGAAAAATATAATATTTGAATATGTTAATTGAACAAAAATACAAGTAATGGACTCAATTGCATTAAAATACACTTTTATGGATGAATATTACAAATAGCAAACCCAAGCTTCAATGTTATGTTAAGCATATATCCCTAGATGGGAGTGCAGAACCTTCTTATTACAAACCCTTTGTTTTACTTTTTCTTAAGTAATTTGCCTGAATATTATATAAATCATTTCAAATTCCGTTGAGGTAAAGGAGACAATTTAGAAAATTGCAAAAGTTAAATTCAACAGAGTATTGACAATTCATTTATCCCTAGCAGATTTTAAAATTCTAAAAATTGCAAAAATGCAATATTTTTGATTTTTAAATTTATTGTTAATGTCGTTTGATTTAATTGGTGAGAAAATATAATATGAGAAAAATATAATATTTGAATATGTCAATTGAACAAAAATACAAGTAATGGACTCAATTGCATAAAAGACACTTTAGTGGATCAATATTATGAATAACAATCTCAAGNAAAAAATATTATATTTGAATATGTTAATTGAACAAAAAATACAAGTAATGGACTCAATTGCATAAAATACACTTTAGTGGATTAATATTATAAATAGCAGTCCCAAGTTTCAATGTTGTGTTAAGCATATATCCCTAGATGGGAGTGCAGAACCTTCTTAATTACAGTCGATTGCTTTGCTTTTCTTAAGTAAGTTGTGAAAAAATTATTATAAATTATTTCTAAATTGGTTGAGGCAAAGGAGACAATTTAGAAAATTAAATTAAATTCAACAGAGGTATTGACAATTCAGGTTATCCCTAAAGAGATTTCTAAAAATTCAAAAATTGCAAAAATTGATAACTATATTCATTTTTATAAATTTATTGTTAGTATGTTTAATTTAATTGGGTGAGAAAAATACAATACTGTAAAAATATTATATTTGAATATGTTAATTGATACAAAAAATTCAAGTAATGGACTCAAATTGCACTAAAATACACTTTACGTAGAGTAAATAAGTATAAATAGCAATCCAGTTTAATATTGTGTTAACGCATATATTCCCATTATGGCGGTGCAAAACCTTCTCATTACAGTCCATTGCCTTGTACTTTTCTTAAGTAAGTCGGCATAAAAAAAGATTATATCAAATCATTTTAAATTGTGATTGAGGCAAAGGAGACAATTCAGAAATTGCAAAATTTAAATTCAACAGAGTATTGACAATTCAGTTATCCCTAACAGATTTTAAAATTCAAAAAATTGCAAAATTGAAATATTTTGATTTTTAAATTTATTGTTAATATGGTTGATTTAATTGGTGAGAAAAATACAATATGTGAAAAATATTATATTTGAATATGTTAATTGAACAAAAATACAAGTAATGGACTCAATTGCATAAAATACACTTTAGTGGATAAATATTATAAATAGCAGTCCAAGTTTCAATGTTGTGTTAAGCATATATCCCTAGATGGGAGTGCAGAACCTTCTTATTACAGTCCATTGCTTTTGCTTTTTCTTAAGTAAGTTGCAGAAGATTATATAAATCATTTCAAATTGTGTTGAGGCAAAGGAGACAATTCAGAAAATTGAAAATTTAAATTCAACAGAGTATTGACAATTCAGTTATCCCTAACAGATTTTAAATTCAAAAAATTGCAAAATTGAAATATTTTGATTTTAAATTTATTGTTAATATGGTTTGATTTAATTGGTGAGAAAAATACAATATGTGAAAAATATTATATTTGAATATGTTAATTGAACAAAAATACAAGTAATGGACTCAATTGCATAAAATACACTTTAGTGGATAAATATTATAAATAGCAGTCCCAAGTTTCAATGTTGTGTTAAGCATATATCCCTAAATGGGAGTGCAGAACCTTCTTATTACAGTCCATTGCTTTTGCTTTTTCTTAAGTAAGTTGCCAGAAGATTATATAAATCATTTCAAATTGTGTTGAGGCAAAGGAGACATTCAGAAAATTGAAAAATTTAAATTCAACAGAGTATTGACAATTCATTATCCTAACAGATTTAAAATTCAAAAATTGCAAAATTGAAATATTTTGATTTTGTAAATTTATTGTTAATATGGTTTGATTTAATTGGTGAGAAAAATACAATATGTGAAAAATATTATATTTGAATATGTAATTGAACAAAAATACAAGTAATGGACTGAATTGCATAAAATACACTTTAGTGGATAAATATTATAAATAGCAGTCCCAAGTTTCAATGTTGTGTTAAACATATATCTCTAGATGGGAGTGCAGAACCTTCTTATTACAGTCCATTGCTTTTGCTTTCTCTTAAGTAAGTTGTCAGAAGATTATATAAATCATTTCAAATTGTGTTGAGGTAAAGGAGACAATTGGGAAAATTGAAAAATTTAAATTCAACAGAGTATTAACAATTCAACTATCCTAAGTAAATTTTAAAATTCAAAAAATTGCAAAATTGAAATATTTCGATTTTTCAATTTATTGTTAATCGGGTTTGATTTAATTGGTGAGAAAAATACAATATGTGAAAAATATTATACTTGAATATGTTAATTGAACAAAAATACAAGTAATGGACTCAATTGCATAAAATACACTTTAGTGGATAAATATTATAAATAGTAGTCCCAAGTTTCATTGTTGTATTAAGCATATGTCCCTAGATCGGAGTGTAGAACGTTCTTGTTATAGTCCGTTGGTTTTGCTTTTTCTTAAGTAAGTTGCTAGAAGATTATATAAATCATTTCAAAATGTGTTGAGGTAAAGGAGACAATTGGGAAAATTGAAAAATTTAAATTCAACAGAGTATTAACAATTCAACTATCCTTAGTAAATTTTAAAATTCAAAAAATTGCAAAATTGAAATATTTTGATTTTTAAATTTATTGTTAATATGGTTTGATTTAATTGGTGAGAAAAATACAATATGTGAAAAATATTATATTTGGATATGTTAATTGAACAAAAATACAAGTAATGGACTCAATTCCATAAAATACAGTTTGGTGGATAAATATTATAAATAGTAGTCTCAAGTTTTAATGTTGTGTTAAGCATATATTCCTATATGGGTGTGCAGAACCTTCTTATGATAGTCCATTGCTTTTGTTTTTGTTAAGTAAGTTGTCAGAAGATTATATAAATCATTTCAAATTATGTTGGAGGCAAAGGAGACAATTCAGAAAATTGAAAAATTTAAATTTGACAGAGTATTGACAATTCAGTTATTCCTAACAGATTTTAAAATTCAAAATATTCCAAAATTGAAATATTTTGATTTTTAAATTTATTGTTAATAGGGTTTGATTTAATTGGTGACAAAAATACAATATATGAAAAATATTACATTTGAATATGTTAATTGAACAAAAATACAAGTAATGAACTCAATTGCATAAAATACACTTTAGTGGATAAATATTATAAATAGCAGTCCCAAGTTTCAATGTTGTGTTAAGCATATATCCCTAGATGGGAGTGCAGAACCTTCTTGTTACAGTATGTTGCTTTTGCTTTTTCTTAAGTAAGTTGCTAGAAAATTATATAAATCATTTCAAATTGTGTTGAGGCAAAGGAGACAATTCAGAAAATTGCAAAATTGAAATTCTACAGAGTATTGATAATTCAGTTATCCCTGGTAGATTTTGATATTCAAAAAATTGTAAAATTGAAATATTTTGATTTTTAAATTTATTGTTAATGTGGTTTGATTTAATTGGTGAGAAAAATACAATATGTGAAAAATATTATATTTGGATATGTTAATTGAACAAAAATACAAGTAATTGACTGAATTCCATAAAATACAGTTTGGTGGATAAATATTATAAATAGTAGTCCCAAGTTTTAATGTTGTGTTAAGCATATATTCCTATATGGGTGTGCAGAACCTTCTTATGATAGTCCATTGCTTTTGTTTTTTGTTAAGTAAGTTGTCAGAAGATTATATAAATCATTTCAAATTATGTTGAGGCAAAGGAGACAATTCAGAAAATTGAAAAATTTAAATTTGACAGAGTATTGACAATTCAGTTATTCCTAACAGATTTTAAAATTCAAAATATTCCAAAATTGAAATATTTTGATTTTTAAATTTATTGTTAATAGGGTTTGATTTAATTGGTAAGAAAAATACAATATGTGAAAAATATTATATTTGAATATGGTAATTGAACAAAAATACAAGTAATGGACTCAATTCCATAAAATACAGTTTAGTGGATAAATATTATAAATAACAGTCCCAAGTTTCAATGTTGTGTTAAGCATATATCCCTAGATGGGAGTGCATAACCTTTTTATTACAGTCCATTGCTTTTACTTTTTCTTAAGTAATTTCTCAGAATATTATATAAATCATTTCAAATTGCTTTGAAGCAAAGGAGAGGATTCAGAAAATTGAAAAATTGAAATATTTTGATTTTTAAATTTTTTGTTTATGTCATTTGATTTAATTGGTGAGAAAAGTATAATATGCGAAAAATATTATATTTGAAATATGTTAATTGAACAAAAATACAAGTAATGGACTCAATTGCATAAAATACACTTTAGGGGACAAATATTATAAATAGGGTGCCAAGTTTCAATGTTATGTTAAGCATATATCCCTAAATGGGAGTGCAGAACCTTCTTATTACAGTCCATTGCTTTTGCTTTCTCTTAAGTAAGTTGTCAGAAGATTATATAAATGATTTCAAATTGTGTTGAGGTAAAGGAGACAATTGGGAAAATTGAAAAATTTAAATTCAACAGAGTATTAACAATTCAACTATCCTTAGTAAATTTTAAAATTCAAAAAATTGCAAAATTGAAATATTTCGATTTTTCAATTTATTGTTAATATGGTTTGATTTAATTGGTGAGAAAAATACAATATGTGAAAAATATTATATTTGGATATGTTAATTGAACAAAAATACAAGTAATGGACTCAATTGCATAAAATACAGTTTGGTGGATAAATATTATAAATAGTAGTCCCAAGTTTTAATGTTGTGTTAAGCATATATTCCTATATGGGTGTGCAGAACCTTCTTATGATAGTCCATTGCTTTTGCTTTTTGTTAAGTAAGTTGTCAGAAGATTATATAAATCATTTCAAATTATGTTGAGGCAGAGGAGACAATTCAAAAAATGGAAAAATTTAAATTTGACAGAGTATTGACAATTCAGTTATCCCTAACAGATTTTAAAATTCAAAAAATTCCAAAATTGAAATATTTTGATTTTTAAATTTATTGTTAATGGGGTTTGATTTAATTGGTGACAAAAATACAATATATGAAAAATATTACATTTGAATATGTTAATTGAACAAAAATACAAGTAATGAACTCAATTGCATAAAATACACTTTAGTGGATAAATATTATAAATAGCAGTCCCAAGTTTCAATGTTGTGTTAAGCATATATCCATTGATGGGAGTGCAGAACCTTCTTGTTACAGTCTGTTGCTTTTGCTTTTTCTTAAGTAAGTTGCTAGAAAATTATATAGATCATTTCAAATTGTGTTGAGGCAAAGGAGACAATTCAGAAAATTGCAAAATTTAAATTCTACAGAGTATTGATAATTCAGTTATCCCTGGTAGATTTTGAAATTCAAAAAATTGTAAAATTGAAATATTTTGATTTTTAAATTTATTGTTAATGTGGTTTGATTTAATTGGTGAGAAAAGTATAATATGCAAAAAATATTATATTTGAATATGTTAATTGAACAAAAATACAAGTAATAAACTCAATTGCATAAAATACACTTTAGTGGATAAATATTATAAATAGCAGTGCCATGTTTCAATGTTGTGTTAAGTATCTATCACTAGATGGGAGTGCAGAACCTTCCTATTACAGTCCATTGCTTTTCTTTTTCTTAAGTAAGTTGTCAGAAGATTATATAAATCATTTCAAATTAGGTTGAGGCAACGGAGACAATTCAGAAAATTGAAAAATTTAAATTCAACAGAGTATTGACAATTCAGTTATCCCTAACAGATTTTAAAATTCAAAAAATTGCAAAATTGAAATATTTTGATTTTGAAATTTATTATTAATATGGTTTGATTTAATTGGTAAGAAAAATACAATATGTGAAAAATATTATATTTGAATATGGTAATTGAACAAAAATACAAGTAATGGACTCAATTCCATAAAATACAGTTTAGTGGATAAATATTATAAATAACAGTCCCAAGTTTCAATGTTGTGTTAAGCATATATCCCTAGATGGGAGTGCATAACCTTTTTATTACAGTCCATTGCTTTTACTTTTTCTTAAGTAATTTCTCAGAATATTATATAAATCATTTCAAATTGCTTTGAAGCAAAGGAGAGGATTCAGAAAATTGCAAAATTGAAATATTTTGATTTTTAAATTTTTTGTTTATGTCATTTGATTTAATTGGTGAGAAAAGTATAATATGCGAAAAATATTATATTTGAATATGTTAATTGAACAAAAATACAAGTAATGGACTCAATTGCATAAAATATACTTTAGGGGACAAATATTATAAATAGAGTGCCAAGTTTCAATGTTATGTTAAGCATATATCCCTAAATGGGAGTGCGGAACCTTCTTATTACAGTCCATTGCTTTTGCTTTCTCTTAAGTAAGTTGTCAGAAAGATTATATAAATCATTTCAAATTGTGTTGAGGTAAAGGAGACAATTGGGAAAATTGAAAAATTTAAATTCAACAGAGTATTAACAATTCAACTATCCTTAGTAAATTTTAAAATTCAAAAAATTGCAAAATTGAAATATTTCGATTTTTCAATTTATTGTTAATATGGTTTGATTTAATTGGTGAGAAAAATACAATATGTGAAAAATATTATATTTGGATATGTTAATTGAACAAAATACAAGTAATGGACTCAATTGCATAAAATACAGTTTGGTGGATAAATATTATAAATAGTAGTCCCAAGTTTTAATGTTGTGTTAAGCATATATTCCTATATGGGTGTGCAGAACCTTCTTATGACAGTCCATTGCTTTTGTTTTTTCTTAAGTAAGTTGCCAGAAGATTATATAAATCATTTCAAATTGGTTGAGGCAAAGGAGACAATTCAAAAATTGAAAAATTTAAATTGACAGAGTATTGACAATTCAGTTATCCCTAACAGATTTTAAAATTCAAAAAATTGCAAAATTGAAATATTTTGATTTTTAAATTTATTGTTAATATGATTTGATTTAATTGGTGAGAAAAATACAATATGTGAAAAATATTATATTTGAATATGTTAATTGAACAAAAATACAAGTAATGGACTCAATTGCATAAAATACACTTTAGTGGATAAATATTATAAATAGCAGTCCCAAGTTTCAATGTTGTGTTAAGCATATATCCCTAGATGGGAGTGCAGAACTTCTTATTACAGTCCATTGCTTTTGCTTTTTCTTAAGTAAGTTGCTAGAAGATTATATAAATCATTTCAAATTGTGTTGAGGCAAAGGAGACAATTCAGAAAATTGCAAAATTTAAATTCAAGAGAGTATTGACAATTCAGTTATCCCTAACAGATTTTAAATTCAAAAAATTGCAAAATTGAAATATTTTGATTTTTAAATTTATTGTTAATATGGTTTGATTTAATTGGTGAGAAAAGTATAATATGCGAAAAATATTATATTTGAATATGTTAATTGAACAAAAATACAAGTAATGGACTCAATTGCATAAAATACACTTTAGTGGATAAATATTATAAATAGCAGTGCCAAGTTTCAATGTTGTGTTAAGCATATATCACTAGATGGGAGTGCAGAACCTTCCTATTACAGTCCATTGCTTTTGCTTTTTCTTAAGTAAGTTGCCAGAAGATTATATAAATCATTTCAAATTGGTTGAGGCAAGGAGACAATTCAGAAAATTGAAAAATTTAAATTCAACAGAGTATTGACAATTCAGTTATCCCTAACAGATTTTAAAATTCAAAAAATTGCAAAATTGAAATATTTTGATTTTGAAATTTATTATTAATATGGTTTGATTTAATTGGTAAGAAAAATACAATATGTGAAAAATATTATATTTGAATATGTTAATTGAACAAAATACAAGTAATGGACTCAATTCCATAAAATACAGTTTAGTGGATAAATATTATAAATAACAGTCCCAAGTTTCAATGTTGTGTTAAGCATATATCCCTAGATGGGAGTGCAGAACCTTCTTATGACAGTCATTGCTTTTGTTTTTTCTTAAGTAAGTTGCCAGAAGATTATATAAATCATTTCAAATTGGGTTGAGGCAAAGGAGACGAGTCAGAAAATTGAAAAAATTTAAAGTCAATAGAGTATTGACAATTTTGTTATCCCTAGCAACTTTTAAATTCAAAAATTGCAAAATTGAAATATTTTGGTTTTTAAATTTATTGTTAATTATGATTTGATTTAATTGGTGAGAAAATACAATATGTGAAATATATTATATTTGAATATGTTAATTGAACAAAAATACAAGTAATGGACTCAATTGCATAAAATACACTTAAGTGGATAAATATATAAATAGTAGTCCCAAGTTTCAATGTTGTGTTAAGCATATATCCCTAGATGGAAGTGCAGAACCTTCTTATTACATTCGATGGCTTTTGCTTTTTCTTAAGTAAGTTGCTAGAAGATTATATAAATCATTTCAAATTGGGTTGAGGCAAAGGAGACAATTCAGAAATTGCAAAAATTTAAATTCAACAGAGTATTGACAATTCAGTTATCCCTAGCAGATTTTAAAAATTCAAAAAATTGGAAAATTGAAATATTTCGATTTTTCAATTTATTGTTAATATGGTTTGATTTAATTGGTGAGAAAAATACAATATGTGAAAAATATTATATTTGAATATGTTAATTGAACAAAAATACAAGTAATGGACTCAATTGCATAAAATACAGTTTAGTGGATAAATATTATAAATAGCAGTCCCAAGTTTCAATGTTGTGTTAAGCATATATCCCTATATGGGAGTGCAGAACCTTCTTATTACAGTCCATTGCTTTTTTTTTTCTTAAGTAAGTTGCCAGAAGATTATATAAATTATTTCAAATTGGGTTGAGGCAAAGGAGACGATTCAGAAAATTGCAAAATTTAAATTCAATAGAGTATTGACAATTCTGTTATCCCTAGCAAATTTTAAAATTCAAAAAATTGCAAAATTGAAATATTTTGGTTTTTAAATTTATTGTTAATATGATTTGATTTAATTGGTGAGAAGAATACAATATGTGAAAAATATTATATTTGAATATGTTAATTGAAGAAAAATACAAGTAATGGACTCAATTGCATAAAATACATTTAGTGGATAAATATTATAAATAGCAGTCCCAAGTTTCAATGTTGTGTTAAGCATATATCCCTAGATGGGAGTGCAGAACTTCTTATTACAGTCCATTGCTTTTGCTTTTTCTTAAGTAAGTTGCCAGAAGATTATATAAATCATTTCAAATTGTGTTGAGGCAAAGGAGACAATTCAGAAAATTGCAAAATTTAAATTCAATAGAGTATTGACAATTCAGTTATCCCTAACAGATTTTAAAATTCAAAAAATTGCAAAATTGAAATATTTTGATTTTTAAATTTATTGTTAATATGGTTTGATTTAATTGGTGAGAAAAGTATAATATGCGAAAAATATTATATTTGAATATGTTAATTGAACAAAAATACAAGTAATGGACTCAATTGCATAAAATACACTTTAGTGGATAAATATTATAAATAGCAGTCCCAAGTTTTCAATGTTATGTTAAGCATATATCCCTAAATGGGAGTGCAGAACCTTCTTATTACAGTCCATTGCTTTTGCTTTCTCTTAAGTAAGTTGCCAGAAGATTATATAAATCATTTCAAATTGTGTTGAGACAAAGGAGACAATTGGGAAAATTGAAAATTTTAAATTCAACAGAGTATTAACAATTCAATTATCCCTAGTAAATTTTAAAATTCAAAAAATTGCAAAATTGAAATATTTTGATTTTAAATTTATTGTTAATATGGTTTGATTTAATTGGTGAGAAAAATAGAATATGTGAAAAATATTATATTGAATATGTTAATTGAAGAAAAATACAAGTAATGGACTCAATTGCATAAAATACAGTTTAATGGATAAATATTATAAATAGCAGTCTCAAGTTTTAATGTTGTCTTAAGCATATATCCCTATATGGGTGTGCAGAACCTTCTTATGACAGTCCATTGCTTTTGTTTTTCTTAAGTAAGTTGCCAGAAGATTATATAAATCATTTCAAATTGGGTTGAGGCAAAGGAGACGAGTCAGAAAATTGAAAAATTTAAAGTCAATAGAGTATTGACAATTTTGTTATCCCTAGCAACTTTTAAAATTCAAAAAATTGCAAAATTGAAATATTTTGGTTTTTAAATTTATTGTTAATATGATTTGATTTAATTGGTGAGAAAAATACAATATGTGAAATATATTATATTTGAATATGTTAATTGAACAAAAATACAAGTAATGGACTCAATTGCATAAAATACACTTCAGTGGATAAATATTATAAATAGTAGTCCCAAGTTTCAATGTTGTGTTAAGCATATATCCCTAGATGGAAGTGCAGAACCTTCTTATTACATTCGATGGCTTTTGCTTTTTCTTAAGTAAGTTGCTAGAAGATTATATAAATCATTTCAAATTGGGTTGAGGCAAAGGAGACAATTCAGAAAATTGCAAAATTTAAATTCAACAGAGTATTGACAATTCAGTTATCCCTAGCAGATTTTAAAATTCAAAAATTGGAAAATTGAAATATTTTGATTTTTAATTTATTGTTAATATGGTTTGATTTAATTGGTGAGAAAAATACAATATGTGAAAATATTATATTTGCATATGTTAATTGAAGAAAAATACAAGTAATGGACTTAATTGCATAAAATACATTTTAGTGGATAAATATTATAAATAGCAGTCCCAAGTTTCATTATTGTGTTAAGCATATATCTCGAGATGGGAGTGCAGAACCTTCTCATTACAATCCATTGCTTTTGCTTTTCTTAAGTAAGTTGCCAGAAGATTATATAAATCATTTCAAATTGTGTTGAGGCAAAGGAGACAATTCAGAAAATTGAAAAATTGAAATTCAACAGAGTATTGACAATTCAGTTATCCCTAACAGATTTTAAAATTCAAAAATTGCAAAATTGAAATATTTTGATTTTTAAATTTATTGTTAATATGATTTGATTTAATTGGTGAGAAAAGTATAATATGCGAAAATATTAATATTTAAATTTATGAACAAAAATACAAGTAATGGACTCAATTGCATAAAATACACTTTAGTGGATAATATTATAAATACAATCCTAGTTTCATTGTTGTGTTACAGATATATCCCCAGATGGGAAATGCAAAACCTTTTTATACAGTTCCATATGCTTATTGCTTTTTCTCTTAAGTGATTTTGCCTAAAAGACTATATAAATCATTCAAATTGGCGTCTGAGGTAAAGGAGACAATTTAGAAAATTGCAAAAATTTAAATTCCAACAAAGTTTTGACAATTCAACTTATCCGCTGCAGATTTTTAAAATTCAAAAATTGCAAAAATTGAACATATTGTTGATTTTCATATTTTTCGTTAAATGTCGTTTTAATTTAATTGGTGAAGAAAAAATATAACTATGTACAACAATATAATATTGAAATTTGTTAATTGAACCAAAATAATACAGTAATGGACATCCAAATGCATAAAAATACACTTTACGCTGGATGACTATTATAAATAGCAATCCCAAGTTTCAATGTTGTGTTAAGCATATATCCCTAGATGGGAGTGCAGAACCTTCTTATTACAGTCCATTGCTTTTGCTTTTTCTTAAGTAATTTGCCTGAAGATTATATAAATCATTTCAAATTGCGTTGAGGCAAAGGAGACAATTCAGAAAATTGCAAAATTTAAATTCAACAGAGTATTGACAATTCATTTATCCCTAGCAGATTTTAAAATTCTAAAAATTGCAAAAATGCAATATTTTGATTTTTAAATTTATTGTTAATGTCGTTTGATTTGATTGGTGAGAAAAATACAATATTTGAATATGTTAATTGAACAAAAATACAAGTAATGGACTCAATTGCATAAAATACACTTTAGTGGATGAATATTATAAATAGCAATCCCAAGTTTCAATGTTGTGTTAAGCATATATCCCTAGATGGGAGTGCAGACCTTCTTATTACAGTCTGGTGCTTTTGCTTTTTCTTAAGTAATGGTGTAGATTAGATATATAAATCATTTCCAAATTGTTTTGGAGGCAAAGGAGACAATTCGAACATTGCAAATTTAAATCAACAGAGTATTGACAATTTCAGTTGTCCCCTGGTAGATTAAATTCCAAAAAATTGCAAATGAAATATTTCTGATTTTTAAATTTATTGTTAATATGGTTGATTTAATTGGTGAGAAAAATACAATATGTGAAAATATTATATTTGAATATGTTAATTGAACAAAAATACAAGTAATGGACTCAATTGCATAAAATACACTTTAGTGGATAAATATTATAAATAGCAGTCCAAGTTTCAATGTTGTGTTAAGCATATATCCCTAGATGGGAGTGCAGAACCTTCTTATTACAGTCCATTGCTTTTGCTTTTCTTAAGTAAGTTGTCAGAAGATTATATAAATCATTTCAAATTGTGTTGAGGCAAAGGAGACAATTCAGAAAATTGCAAAATTTAAATTCAACAGAGTATTGACAATTCAGTTATCCCTAACAGATTTTAAAATTCAAAAATTGCAAAATTGAAATATTTTGATTTTTAAATTTATTGTTTGTCATTTTGATTTAATGGTGAGAAAAATATAATATGTGAAAAATATTATATTTGATATGTTAATTGAACAAAAATACAAGTAATGGACTCAATTGCATAAAATACACTTTAGTGGATAATATTATAAATAGCAGTGCCAAGTTTCAATGTTGTGTTAAGCATATATCCCTAGATGGAGTGCAGAACCTTCTTGTTACAATCCGTTGCTTTTGCTTTTTCTTAAGTAAGTTGCTAGAAGATTATATAAATCATTTCAATTGTGTTGAGGCAAAGGAGACAATTCAGAAAATTGCAAAAATTTAAATTCAACAAGTATTGACAATTCAGTTATCCTCTGGTAGATTTTAAAATCAAAAAATTGGCAAAATTGAAATATTTTGATTTTAAATTTATTGTTAATATGGTTTGATTTAATTGGTGAAAAAATACAATATATGAAAAAATATATATTTGAATATGTTAATTGAACAAAAATACAAGTAATAGACTCGATTGCATAAAATACACTTTAGTGGATAAATATTATAATAGCAATCCCAAGTTTCAATGTTGTGTTAAGCTATAATCCCTAGATGGGAGTGCAGAACCTTCTGTTACAGTCGTTGCTTTTGCTTTTCTTAAGTAAGTTGCAGGAAGAATTATATAAATCATTTCAAATTGTGTTGAGGCAAAGGAGACAATTCAGAAATTGCAAAATTTAAATTCAACAGAGTATTGACAATTCAGTTATCCCTAATAGATTTTAAATTCAAAAAATTGCAAAATTGAAATATTTTGATTTTTAAATTTATTGTTAATATGGTTTGATTTAATTGGTGAGAAAATACAATATGTGCAAAAAATATTATATTTGAAATATGTTATTGAACAAAAATACAAGTAATGGACTCAATTGCATAAAATACACTTTAAGTGGATAAATATTATAAATAGCAGTGTCCCAGTTTCAATGTTGTGTTAAGCATATGTCCTAGATGGGAGTGCAGAACCTTCTTATTACAGTCCATTGCTTTTGCTTTTTCTTAAGTAAGTTGCTCAGAAGATTATATAAATCATTTCAAAATGTGTTGAGGCAAAGGAGACAATTCAGGAAAATTGAAAAATTTAAATTTCAACAGAGTATTAACAATTCAATTATCCCTAACAGATTTAAAATTCAAAAAATTGCAAAATTGAAATATTTTGATTTTTAAATTTATTGTTAATATGGTTTGATTTAATTGGTGAAGAAAAATACAATAATGTGAAAAATATTATATTTGAATATGTTAATTGAACAAAAATACAAGTAATGGAACTCAATTGCATAAAATACACTTAGTGGATAAATATTATAAATAGCAGTCCCAAGTTTCAATGTTGTGTTAAGCATATATCCCTAGATGGGAGTGCAAGACCTTCTTGTTACAGTTCGTTGCTTTTGCTTTTTCTAGTAAGTTGCCAGAAAATTATATAAATCATTTCAAATTGTGTTGAGGCAAAGGAGACAATTGGGAAAATTGAAAAATTTAAATTCAACAGAGTATTGAAATTCATTATCCCTAGTAAATTTTTAAAATTCAAAAAATTGCAAAATTGAAAATTTTTGATTTTTAAATTTATTGTTATATGGTTTGATTTAATTGGTGAGAAAAGATACATATGTGAAAAATATTATATTTGAATATGTTAATTGAACAAAAATACAAGTAATGGACTCAATTGCATAAAAACACTTTAGTGGATAAATATTATAAATAAGCAGTCCAAGTTTCAATGTTGTGTTAAGCATATATCCTAGATGGGAGTGCAGAACCTTCTTATTACAGTCCATTGCTTTTGCTTTTTCTTAAGTAAGTTTCAGAAGATTATATAAATCATTTCAAATTAGGTTGAGGCAAAGGAGACAATTCAGAAAATTGCAAAAATTTAAATTCAACAGAGTATTGACAATTCAGTTATCCTAACAGATTTTAAAATTCAAAAAATTGCAAAATTGAAATATTTTGATTTTTAAATTTATTGTTAATATGGTTTGATTTAATTGGTGAGAAAAATACAATATGTGAAAAATATTATATTTGAATATGTTAATTGAACAAAAATACAAGTAATGGACTCAATTGCATAAAATACACTTTAGTGGATAAATATTATAAATAGCAGTCCAAGTTTCAATGTTGTGTTAAGCATATATCCCTAGATGGGAGTGCAGAACCTTCTTATTACAGTCCATTGCTTTTGCTTTTTCTTAAGTAAGTTGCAGAAGATTATATAAATCATTTCAAATTGTGTTGAGGCAAAGGAGACAATTCAGAAAATTGCAAAATTTAAATTCAACAGAGTATTGACAATTCAGTTATCCTAACAGATTTTAAAATTTCAAAAAATTGCAAAATTGAAATATTTTGATTTTTAAATTTATTGTTAATATGGTTTGATTTAATTGGTGAGAAAAATACAATATGTGAAAAATATTATATTTGAATATGTTAATTGAACAAAAATACAAGTAATGGACTCAATTGCATAAAATACACTTTAGTGGATAAATATTATAAATAGCAGTCCCAAGTTTCAATATTGTGTTAAGCATATATCCCTAGATGGGAGTGCAGAACCTTCTCATTACAGTCCATTGCTTTTGCTTTTTCTTAAGTAAGTTGCCAGAAGATTATATAAATCATTTCAAATTGTGTTGAGGCAAAGGAGACAATTCAGAAAATTGCAAAATTTAAATTCAACAGAGTATTGACAATTCAGTTATCTTTAGCAGATTTTAAAATTCAAAAAATTGGAAAATTGAAATATGTTCATTTTTAAATTTATTGTTTATGTCATTTGATTTAATTGGTGAGAAAGTATAATATGCGAAAAATATTATATTTGAATATGTTAATTGAACAAAAATACAAGTAATGGACTCAATTGCATAAAATACACTTTAGTGGATAAATATTATAAATAGAGTGCCAAGTTTCAATGTTATGTTAAGCATATATCCTAGATGGGAGTGCAGAACCTTCGATTACAGTCCATTGCTTTTGCTTTTTCTTAAGTAAGTTGCTAGAAGATTATATAAATCATTTCAAATTATGTTGAGGCAAAGGAGACAATTCAGAAAATTGCAAAATTTAAATTTCAATAGAGTATTGACAATTTAGTTATCCCTGATAGATTTTAAAATTCAAAAAATTGCAAAATTGAAATATTTTGATTTTTAAATTTATTGTTAATGTGGTTTGATTTAATTGGTGAGAAAAGTATAATATGCAAAAATATTATATTTGAATATGTTAATTGAACAAAAATACAAGTAATAGACTCAATTGCATAAAATACACTTTAGTGGATAAATATTATAAATAGCAGTCCCAAGTTTCAATGTTGTGTTAAGCATATATCCCTAGATGGGAGTGCAGAACCTTCTATTACAGTCCATTGCTTTTGCTTTTTCTTAAGTAAGTTGCCAGAAGATTATATAAATCATTTCAAATTGTGTTGAGGCAAAGGAGACAATTCAGAAAATTGAAAAATTTAAATTCAACAGAGTATTGACAATTCAGTTATCCCTAGAAGATTTTAAAATTCAAAAAATTGCAAAATTGAAATATTTTGATTTTAAATTTATTGTTAATATGGTTTGATTTAATTGGTGAGAAAAATACAATATGTGAAAAATATTATATTTGAATATGTTAATTGAACAAAAATACAAGTAATGGACTCAATTGCATAAAATACACTTTAGTGGATAAATATTATAAATAGCAGTCCCAAGTTTCAATGTTGTGTTAAGCATATATCCCTAGATGGGAGTGCAGAACCTTCTTATTACAGTCCATTGCTTTTGCTTTTTCTTAAGTAAGTTGCTAGAATATTATATAAATCATTTCAAATTGTGTTGAGGCAAAGGAGACAATTCAGAAAATTGAAAATTTAAATTCAACAGAGTATTAACAATTCAGTTATTCCTAGAGATTTTAAAATTCAAAAAATTGCAAAATTGAAATATTTTGATTTTAAATTTATTGTTAATATGGTTTGATTTAATTGGTGAGAAAAGTATAATATGTGAAAAATATTATATTTGAATATGTTAATTGAACAAAAATACAAGTAATGGACTCAATTGCATAAAATACACTTTAGTGGATAAATATTATAAATAGAGTGCCAATTTCAATGTTATGTTAAGCATATATCCCTAGATAGGAGTGCAGAACCTTCTGATTACAGTCCATTGCTTTTGCTTTTTCTTAAGTAAGTTGCCAGAAGATTATATAAATCATTTCAAATTGGGTTGAGGCAAAGGAGACAATTCAGAAAATTGAAAAATTTAAATTCAATAGAGTATTGACAATTCAGTTATCCCTAGCAAATTTTAAAATTCAAAAAATTGCAAAATTGAAATATTTTGATTTTTAAATTTATTGTTAATATGTTTGATTTAATTGGTGAGAAAAATACAATATGTGAAAAATATTATATTTGAATATGTTAATTGAACAAAAATACAAGTAATGGACTCAATTGCATAAAATACACTTTAGTGGATAAATATTATAAATAGTAGTCCCAAGTTTCAATGTTGTGTTAAGCATATATCCCTAGATGGGAGTGCAGAACCTTCTTATTACAGTCCATTGCTTTTGCTTTTTCTTAAGTAAGTTGCCAGAAGATTATATAAATCATTTCAAATTGGGTTGAGGGAAAGGAGACAATTCAGAAAATTGCAAAATTTAAATTCAAGAGAGTATTGACAATTCAGTTATCCCTAACAGATTTTAAAATTCAAAAAATTGCAAAATTCAATTATTTTGATTTTAAAATTTATTGTTAATATGGTTTGATTTAATTAGTGAGAAAAATACAATATGTGCAAAAATATTATATTTGAATATGTTAATTGAAGAAAAATACAAGTAATGGAGTCAATTGCATAAAACACAATTTAATGGATAAATATTATAAATAGCAGTCCTAAGTTTCAATGTTGTGTTAAGCATATATCCCTAGATGGGAGGGCAGAAGCTTCTTGTTACAGTCCGTTGCTTTTGCTTTTTCTTAAGTAAGTTGCTAGAAGATTATATAAATCATTTCAAATTGTGTTGAGACAAAGGAGACAATTCAGAAAATTGTAAAATTTGAATTCAAAAGAGTATTGACAGTTCAATTATCCCTAACAAATTTGAAAATTCAAAAAATTGCAAAATTGAAATATTTTGATTTTTAAATTTATTGTTAATATGGTTTGATTTAATTGGTGAGAAAAATACAATATGTGAAAAATATTATATTTGAATATGTTAATTGAACAAAAATACAAGTAATGCACTCAATTGCATAAAATACACTTTAGTGGATAAATATTATAAATAGCAGTCCCAAGTTTCAATGTTGTGTTAAGCATATATCCCTAGATGGGAGTGCAGAACCTTATTATTACAGTCCATTGCTTTTGCTTTTTCTTAAGTAAGTTGTCAGAAGATTATATAAATCATTTCAAATTAGGTTGAGGCAAAGGAGACAATTCAGAAAATTGAAAAATTTAAATTCAATAGAGTATTGACAATTCAGTTATTCCTAAAAGATTTTAAAATTCAAAAAATTGGAAAATTGAAATATTTTGATTTTTAAATTTATTGTTAATATGGTTTGATTTAATTGGTGAGAAAATCCAATATGTGAAAAATATTATATTTGAATATGTTAATTGAACAAAAATACAAGTAATGGACTCAATTGCATAAAATACATTTAGTGGATAAATATTATAAATAGCAGTCCCAAGTTTCAATGTTGTGTTAAGCATATATCCTAGATGGGAGTGCAGAACCTTCTTGTTACAGTCCGTTGCTTTTGCTTTTTCTTAAGTAAGTTGCCAGAAGATTATATAAATCATTTCAAATTGGTTGAGGCAAAGGAGACAATTCAGAAAATTGAAAAATTTAAATTCAAAAGAGTATTAACAATTCAGTTATCCCTAACAGATTTTAAAATTCAAAAAATTGCAAAATTGAAATATTTTGATTTTTAAATTTATTGTTAATATGGTTTGATTTAATTGGTGAGAAAAATACAATATGTGAAAAATATTATATTTGAATATGTTAATTGAACAAAAATACAAGTAATGGACTCAATTGCATAAAATACACTTTAGTGGATAAATATTATAAATAGCAGTCCCAAGTTTCAATGTTGTGTTAAGCATATATCCCTAGATGGGAGTGCAGAACCTTCTTGTTATAGTCCGTTGCTTTTGCTTTTTCTTAAGTAAGTTGCTAGAAGATTATATAAATCATTTCAAATTGTGTTGAGGCAAAGGACACAATTCAGAAAATTGCAAAATTTAAATTCAACAGAGTATTGACAATTCAATTATCCCTAGTGGATTTTAAAATTCAAAAAATTGCAAAATTGAAATATTTTGATTTTTAAATTTATTTTAATTTGGTTTGATTTAATTGGTGAGAAAAGTATAATATGCAAAAAAATTATATTTGATTATGTTAACTGAACAAAAATACAAGTAATAGACTCAATTGCATAAAATACACTTTAGTAGATAAAATTATAAATAGTAGTGCTATGTTTCAATGTTGTGTTAAGCATATATCCAAGATGGGAGTGCAGAACCTTCTTATTACAGTCCATTTCTTTTGATTTTTCTTAAGTAAGTTGTCAGAAGATTATATAAATTATTTCAAATTAGGTTGAGGCAAAGGAGACAATTCAGAAAATTGAAAAATTTAAATTCAACAGAGTATTGACAATTCAGTTATCCCTAACAGATTTTAAAATTCAAAAAATTGCAAAATTGAAATTTTTGATTTTTAAATTTATTGTTAATATGGTTTGATTTAATTGGTGAGAAAATATAATATGTGAAAATATTATATTTGAATATGTTAATTGAACAAAAATACAAGTAATGGACTCAATTGCATAAAATACACTTTAGTGGATAAATATTATAAATAGCAGTCCCAAGTTTCAATGTTGTGTTAAGCATATATCCCTAGATGGGAGTGCATAACCTTCTTATTACAGTCCATTGCTTTTGCTTTTTCTTAAGTAAGTTGCTCAGAATATTATATAAATCATTTCAAATTGCTTTGAGGCAAAGGAGACAATTCAGAAAATTGCAAAATTTAAATTCAACAGAGTATTAACAATTCAGTTATCCCTAAGAGATTTTAAAATTCAAAAAATTGCAAAATTGAAATATTTTGATTTTTAAATTTATTGTTAATATGGTTTGATTTAATTGGTGAGAAAAATACAATATGTGAAAAATATTATATTTGAATATGTTAATTGAACAAAAATACAAGTAATGGACTCAATTGCATAAAATACACTTTAGTGGATAAATATTATAAATAGCAGTCCCAAGTTTCAATGTTGTGTTAAGCATATATCCCTAGATGGGAGTGCAGAACCTTCTTATTACAGTCCATTGCTTTTGCTTTTCTTAAGTAAGTTGCCAGAAGATTATATAAATCATTTCAAATTGTGTTGAGGCAAAGGAGACAATTCAGAAAATTGAAAAATTTAAATTCAACAGAGTATTGACAATTCAGTTATCCCTAGAAATTTTAAAATTCAAAAAATTGCAAAATTGAAATATTTTGATTTTTAAATTTATTGTTAATATGGTTTGATTTAATTGGTGAGAAAATACAATATGTGAAAAATATTATATTTGAATATGTTAATTGAACAAAAATACAAGTAATGGACTCAATTGCATAAAATACACTTGAGTGGATAAATATTATAAATAGTAGTGCCAAGCTTCAATGTTGTGTTAAGCATATATCCCTAGATGGGAGTGCAGAACCTTCTTATTACTGTCCATTGCTTTTGCTTTTTCTTAAGTAAGTTGTCCAGAAGATTATATAAATCATTTCAAATTAGGTTGAGGCAAAGGAGACAATTCAAAAATTGAAAAATTTAAATTCAACAGAGTATTGACAATTCAGTTATCCCTAAAAGATTTTAAAATTCAAAAAATTGGAAAATTGAAAATTTTTGATTTTTAAATTTATTGTTAATATGGTTTGATTTAATTGGTGAGAAAAATACAATATGTGAAAAATATTATATTTGAATATGTTAATTGAACAAAAATACAAGTAATGGACTCAATTGCATAAAATACACTTTAGTGGATAAATATTATAAATAGCAGTCCCAACTTTCAATGTTGTGTTAAGCATATGTCCTTAGATGGGAGTGCAGAACCTTCTTGTTACAGTCCGTTGCTTTTGCTTTTTCTTAAGTAAGTTGCTAGAACATTATATAAATCATTTCAAATGTGTTGAGGCAAAGGAGATAATTAGGAAAATCGAAAAATTTAAATTCAACAGAGTATTAACAATTCAATTATCCCTAGTAAATTTTAAAATTCAAAAAATTGCAAAATTGAAATATTTTGATTTTTAAATTTATTGTTAATATGGTTTTGACTTAATTGGTGAGAAAAATACAATATGTGAAAAATATTATATTTGAAGATGTTAATTGAACAAAAATACAAGTAATGGACTCAATTCCATAAAATACACTTTAGTGGATAAATATTATAAACAGCAGTCCCAAGTTTCAATGTTCTGTTAAGCATATATCCGTAGATGGGAGTGCAGAACCTTTTTATTACAGTCCATTGCTTTTGTTTTTCATAAGTAAGTTGTCAGAAGATTATATAAATCATTTCAAATTGTGTTGAGGCAAAGGAGACAATTCAGAAATTGCAAAATTTAAATTCAACAGAGTATTGACAATTCAGTTATCCCTAACAGATTTTAAAATTCAAAAATTGCAAAATTGAAATATTTTGATTTTTAAATTTATTGTTAATATGGTTTGATTTAATTGGTGAGAAAAAATACAATATGTGAAAAATATTATATTTGAATATGTTAATTGAACAAAAATACAAGTAATGGACTCAATTGCATAAAATACACTTTAGTGGATAAATATTATAAATAGCAGTCCCAAGTTTCAATGTTGTGTTAAGCATATATCCCTAGATGGAGTGCAGAACCTTCTTATTACAGTCGTTGCTTTTGCTTTTTCTTAAGTAAGTTGCAGAAGATTATATAAATCATTTCAAATGTGTTGAGGCAAAGGAGACAATTGGGAAAATTGAAAAATTTAAATTCAACAGAGTATTAACAATTCAATTATCCCTAGTAAATTTTAAAATTCAAAAAATTGCAAAATTGAAATATTTTGATTTTAAATTTATTGTTAATATGGTTTGATTTAATTGGTGAGAAAAATACAATATGTGAAAAATATTATATTTGAATATGTTAATTGAACAAAAATACAAGTAATGGACTCAATTGCATAAAATACATTTAGTGGATAAATATTATAAATAGCAGTCCCAAGTTTCATTGTTGTGTTAAGCATATATCCCTAGATGGGAGTGTTGAACCTTATTATTACAGTCCATTGCTTTTGTTTTTTCTTAAGTAAGTTGTCAGAAGATTATATAAATCATTTCAAATTAGGTTGAGGCAAAGGAGCCAATTCAGAAAATTGAAAAATTTAAATTTAATAGACTATTGACAATTCAGTTATCCCTAAAAGATTTTAAAATTCAAAAAATTGGAAAATTGAAATTTTTTGATTTTTAAATTTATTGTTAATATGGTTTGATTTAATTGGTGAGAAAAATACAATATGTGAAAAATATTATATTTGAATATGTTAATTGAACAAAAATACAAGTAATGGACTCAATTGCATAAAATACAATTTAGTGGATAAATATTATAAATAGCAGTCCCAAGTTTCAATGTTGTGTTAAGCATATATCCCTAGATGGGAGTGCAGAACCTTCTTGTTACAGTCCGTTGCTTTTGCTTTTTCTTAAGTAAGTTGCTAGAAGATTATATAAATCATTTCAAATTGTGTTGAGGCAAAGGAGACAATTCAGAAAATTGTAAAATTTAAATTCAATAGAGTATTGACAATTCAGTTATCCCTAACAAATTTTAAAATTCAAAAAATTGCAAAATTGAAATATTTTGATTTTTAAATTTATTGTTAATATGGTTTGATTTAATTGGTGAGAAAATACAATATGTGAAAAATATTATATTTGAATATGTTAATTGAACAAAAATACAAGTAATGGACTCAATTGCATAAAATACACTTTAGTGGATAAATATTATAAATAGCAGTCCCAAGATTCAATGTTGTGTTAAGCATATATCCCTAGATGGGAGTGCAGAACCTTCTTGTTACAGTCCATTGCTTTTGCTTTTTCTTAAGTAAGTTGCTAGAAGATTATATAAATGATGTCAAAATGTGTTGAGGCAAATGGAGATAATTGGGAAAATTGAAAAATTTCAATTCAACAGAGTATTAACAATTCAATTATCCCTAGTAAATTTTAAAATTCAAAAAAATTGCAAAATTCAAATAGTTTGATTTTTAAATTTATTGTTCATATGGTTTGATTTAATTAGTGAGAAAAATACAATATGCAAAAATATTATATTTGAATATGTTAATTGAAGAAAAATACAAGTAATGGACTGAATTGCATAAAATACAGTTTAGGAGATAAATATTATAAATAGCAGTGTCAAGTTTCAATGTTGTGTTAAGCATATATCCCTAGATGGGAGTGCAGAACCTTGTTATTACAGTCCATTGCTTTTGTTTTTACTTAAGTAAGTTGTCAGAAAATTATATAAATCATTTCAAATTAGGTTGAGGCAAAGGAGCCAATTCAGAAAATTGAAAAATTTAAATTTAACAGAGTATTGACAATTCAGTTATCCCTAAAAGATTTTAAAATTCAAAAAATTGCAAAATTGAAATATTTTGATTTTTAAATTTATTGTTAATATGGTTTGATTTAATTGGTGAGAAAAATACAATATGTGAAAAATATTATATTTGAATATGTTAATTGAACAAAAATACAAGTAATGGACTCAATTGCATAAAATACACTTTAGTGGATAAATATTATAAATAGCAGTCCCAAGTTTCAATGTTGTGTTAAGCATATATCCCTAGATGGGAGTGCAGAACCTTCTTGTTACAGTCCGTTGCTTTTGCTTTTTCTTAAGTAAGTTGCTAGAAGATTATATAAATCATTTCAAATTGTGTTGAGGCAAAGGAGACAATTCAGAAAATTGCAAAATTTAAATTCAACAGAGTATTGACAATTCAGTTATCCCTAGTAGATTTTAAAATTCAAAAAATTGCAAAATTGAAATATTTTGATTTTTAAATTTATTGTTAATATGGTTTGATTTAATTGGTGAGAAAAATACAATATGTGAAAAATATTATATTTGAATATGTTAATTGAACAAAAATACAAGTAATGGACTCAATTGCATAAAATACACTTTAGTGGATAAATATTATAAATAGTAGTCCCAAGTTTCAATGTTGTGTTAAGCATATATCCCTAGATGGGAGTGCAGAACCTTCTTATTACAGTCCATTGCTTTTGTTTTTCTTAAGTAAGTTGTCAGAAGATTATATAAATCATTTCAAATTAGGTTGAGGCAAAGGAGACAATTCAGAAATTGAAAAATTTAAATTTCAACAGAGTATTGACAATTCAGTTATCCCTAAAGATTTTAAAATTCAAAAAATTGGAAAATTGAAATTTTTGATTTTTAAATTTATTGTTAATATGGTTTGATTTAATTGGTGAGAAAAATACAATATGTGAAAAATATTATATTTGAATATGTTAATTGAACAAAAATACAAGTAATGGACTCAATTGCATAAAATACACTTTAGTGGATAAATATTATAAATAGCAGTCCCAAGTTTCAATGTTGTGTTAAGCATATATCCCTAGATGGGAGTGCAGAACCTTCTTGTTACAGTCCATTGCTTTTGCTTTTTCTTAAGTAAGTTGCCAGAAGATTATATAAATCATTTCAAATTGTGTTGAGGCAAAGGAGCCAATTCAGAAAATTGCAAAATTTAAATTCAACAGAGTATTGACAATTCAATTATCCCTAGTAGATTTTAAAATTCAAAAAATTGCAAAATTGAAATATTTTGATTTTTAAATTTATTGTTAATATGGTTTGATTTAATTGGTGAGAAAAATACAATATGTGAAAAATATTATATTTGAATATGTTAATTGAACAAAAATACAAGTAATGGACTCAATTGCATAAAATACACTTTAGTGGATAAATATTATAAATAGCATCCCAAGTTTCAATGTTGTGTTAAGCATATATCCCTAGATGGGAGTGCAGAACCTTCTTATTACAGTCCATTGCTTTTGCTTTTTCTTAAGTAAGTTGCTAGAAGATTATATAAATCATTTCAAATTGTGTTGAGGCAAAGGAGACAATTCAGAAAATTGCAAAATTTAAATTCAACAGAGTATTGACAATTCAGTTATCCCTAAGAGATTTTAAAATTCAAAAAATTGCAAAATTGAAATATTTTGATTTTTAAATTTATTGTTAATATGGTTTGATTTAATTGGTGAGAAAATACAATATGCGAAAAATATTATATTTGAATATGTTAATTGAACAAAAATACAAGTAATGGACTCAATTGCATAAAATACACTTTAGTGGATAAATATTATAAATAGCAGTCCAAGTTTCAATGTTGTGTTAAGCATATATCCCTAGATGGGAGTGCAGAACCTTCTTATTACAGTCCATTGCTTTTGCTTTTTCTTAAGTAAGTTGCCAGAAGATTATATAAATCATTTCAAATTGTGTTGAGGCAAAGGAGACAATTCAGAAAATTGAAAATTTAAATTCAACAGAGTATTGACAATTCAGTTATCCCTAGCAGATTTTAAAATTCAAAAAATTGCAAAATTGAAATATTTTGATTTTTAAATTTATTGTTAATATGGTTTGATTTAATTGGTGAGAAAAATACAATATGTGAAAAATATTATATTTGAATATGTTAATTGAACAAAAATACAAGTAATGGACTCAATTGCATAAAATACACTTTAGTGGATAAATATTATAAATAGCAGTCCCAAGTTTCAATGTTGTGTTAAGCATATATCCCTAGATGGGAGTGCAGAACCTTCTTGTTACAGTCCGTTGCTTTTGCTTTTTCTTAAGTAAGTTGCTAGAAGATTATATAAATCATTTCAAATTGTGTTGAGGCAAAGGAGACAATTCAGAAAATTGCAAAATTTAAATTCAACAGAGTATTGACAATTCATTATCCCTAGTAGATTTTAAAATTCAAAAAATTGCAAAATTGAAATATTTTGATTTTTAAATTTATTGTTAATATGGTTTGATTTAATTGGTGAGAAAAATACAATATGTGAAAAATATTATATTTGAATATGTTAATTGAACAAAAATACAAGTAATGGACTCAATTGCATAAAATACACTTTAGTGGATAAATATTATAAATAGCAGTCCCAAGTTTCAATGTTGTGTTAAGCATATATCCCTAGATGGGAGTGCAGAACCTTCTTATTACAGTCCATTGCTTTTGCTTTTTCTTAAGTAAGTTGCTAGAAGATTATATAAATCATTTCAAATTGTGTTGAGGCAAAGGAGACAATTCAGAAAATTGAAAAATTTAAATTCAACAGAGTATTGACAATTCAGTTATCCCTAATAGATTTTAAAATTCAAAAAATTGCAAAATTGAAATATTTTGATTTTTAAATTTATTGTTAATATGGTTTGATTTAATTGGTGAGAAAAATACAATATGTGAAAAATATTATATTTGAATATGTTAATTGAACAAAAATACAAGTAATGGACTCAATTGCATAAAATACACTTTAGTGGATAAATATTATAAATAGCAGTCCCAAGTTTCAATGTTGTGTTAAGCATATATCCCTAGATGGGAGTGCAGAACCTTCTTGTTACAGTCCGTTGCTTTTGCTTTTTCTTAAGTAAGTTGCTAGAAGATTATATAAATCATTTCAAATTGTGTTGAGGCAAAGGAGACAATTCAGAAAATTGCAAAATTTAAATTCAACAGAGTATTGACAATTCAGTTATCCCTAACAGATTTTAAAATTCAAAAAATTGCAAAATTGAAATATTTTGATTTTTAAATTTATTGTTAATATGGTTTGATTTAATTGGTGAGAAAAATACAATATGTGAAAAATATTATATTTGAATATGTTAATTGAACAAAAATACAAGTAATGGACTCAATTGCATAAAATACACTTTAGTGGATAAATATTATAAATAGCAGTCCCAAGTTTCAATGTTGTGTTAAGCATATATCCCTAGATGGGAGTGCAGAACCTTCTTGTTACAGTCCATTGCTTTTGCTTTTTCTTAAGTAAGTTGCTAGAAGATTATATAAATCATTTCAAATTGTGTTGAGGCAAAGGAGACAATTCAGAAAATTGCAAAATTTAAATTCAACAGAGTATTGACAATTCAGTTATCCCTAACATATTTTAAAATTCAAAAAATTGCAAAATTGAAATATTTTGATTTTTAAATTTATTGTTAATATGGTTTGATTTAATTGGTGAGAAAAATACAATATGTGAAAAATATTATATTTGAATATGTTAATTGAACAAAAATACAAGTAATGGACTCAATTGCATAAAATACACTTTAGTGGATAAATATTATAAATAGCAGTCCCAAGTTTCAATGTTGTGTTAAGCATATATCCCTAGATGGGAGTGCAGAACCTTCTTGTTACAGTCCGTTGCTTTTGCTTTTTCTTAAGTAAGTTGCTAGAAGATTATATAAATCATTTCAAATTGTGTTGAGGCAAAGGAGACAATTCAGAAAATTGCAAAATTTAAATTCAACAGAGTATTGACAATTCATTATCCCTAAAGATTTTAAAATTCAAAAAATTGCAAAATTGAAATATTTTGATTTTTAAATTTATTGTTAATATGGTTTGATTTAATTGGTGAGAAAAATACAATATGTGAAAAATATTATATTTGAATATGTTAATTGAACAAAAATACAAGTAATGGACTCAATTGCATAAAATACACTTTAGTGGATAAATATTATAAATAGCAGTCCCAAGTTTCAATGTTGTGTTAAGCATATATCCCTAGATGGGAGTGCAGAACCTTCTTGTTACAGTCCGTTGCTTTTGCTTTTTCTTAAGTAAGTTGCTAGAAGATTATATAAATCATTTCAAATTGTGTTGAGGCAAAGGAGACAATTCAGAAAATTGCAAAATTTAAATTCAACAGAGTATTGACAATTCAGTTATCCCTAACAATTTTAAAATTCAAAAAATTGCAAAATTGAAATTATTTTGATTTTTAAATTTATTGTTAATATGGTTTGATTTAATTGGTGAGAAAAATACAATATGTGAAAAATATTATACTTGAATATGTTAATTGAACAAAAATACAAGTAATGGACTCAATTGCATAAAATACACTTTAGTGGATAAATATTATAAATAGCAGTCCCAAGTTTCAATGTTGTGTTAAGCATATATCCCTAGATGGGAGTGCAGAACCTTCTTGTTACAGTCCGTTGCTTTTGCTTTTTCTTAAGTAAGTTGCTAGAAGATTATATAAATCATTTCAAAATTGTGTTGAGGCAAAGGAGACAATTGGGAAAATTGAAAAATTTAAATTCAACAGAGTATTAACAATTCATTATCCCTAGTAAATTTTAAAATTCAAAAAATTGCAAAATTGAAATATTTTGATTTTTAAATTTATTGTTAATATGGTTTGATTTAATTGGTGAGAAAAATACAATATGTGAAAAATATTATATTTGAATATGTTAATTGAACAAAAATACAAGTAATGGACTCAATTGCATAAAATACACTTTAGTGGATAATATTATAAATAGTAGTTCCAAGTTTCAATATTGTGTTAAGCATATATCCCTAGATGGGAGTGCAGAACCTTCTTGTTACTGTCCGTTGCTTTTGCTTTTTCTTAAGTAAGTTGCTAGAAGATTATATAAATCATTTCAAATTGTGTTGAGGCAAAGGAGACAATTCAGAAAATTGCAAAATTTAAATTCAACAGAGTATTGACAATTCATTTATCCCTAACAGATTTTAAAATTCAAAAAATTGCAAAATTGAATTATTTTGATTTTTAAATTTATTGTTAATATGGTTTGATTTAATTGGTGAGAAAAATACAATATGTGAAAAATATTATACTTGAATATGTTAATTGAACAAAAATACAAGTAATGGACTCAATTGCATAAAATACACTTTAGTGGATAAATATTATAAATAGCAGTCCCAAGTTTCAATGTTGTGTTAAGCATATGTCCCTAGATGGGAGTGCAGAACCTTCTTGTTACTGTCCGTTGCTTTTGTTTTTTCTTAAGTAAGTTGCTAGAAGATTATATAAATCATTTCAAATTGTGTTGAGGCAAAGGAGACAATTCAGAAAATTGCAAAATTTAAATTCAACAGAGTATTGACAATTCATTTATCCCTAACAATTTTAAAATTCAAAAAATTGCAAAATTGAAATATTTTGATTTTTAAATTTATTGTTAATATGGTTTGATTTAATTGGTGAGAAAAATACAATATGTGAAAAATATTATACTTGAATATGTTAATTGAACAAAAATACAAGTAATGGACTCAATTGCATAAAATACACTTTAGTGGATAAATATTATAAATAGTAGTTCCCAAGTTTCAATGTTGTGTTAAGCATATATCCCTAGATGGGAGTGCAGAACCTTCTTGTTACTGTCCGTTGCTTTTGCTTTTTCTTAAGTAAGTTGCTAGAAGATTATATAAATCGTTTCAAATTGTGTTGAGGCAAAGGAGACAATTCAGAAAATTGCAAAATTTAAATTCAACAGAGTATTGACAATTCATTTATCCCTAACAGATTTTAAAATTCAAAAATTGCAAAATTGAATTATTTTGATTTTTAAATTTATTGTTAATATGGTTTGATTTAATTGGTGAGAAAAATACAATATGTGAAAAATATTATACTTGAATATGTTAATTGAACAAAAATACAAGTAATGGACTCAATTGCATAAAATACACTTTAGTGGATAAATATTATAAATAGCAGTCCCAAGTTTCAATGTTGTGTTAAGCATATGTCCCTAGATGGGAGTGCAGAACCTTCTTGTTACAGTCCGTTGCTTTTGCTTTTTCTTAAGTAAGTTGCTAGAAGATTATATAAATCATTTCAAATTGTGTTGAGGCAAAGGAGACAATTCAGAAAATTGCAAAATTTAAATTCAACAGAGTATTGACAATTCATTTATCCCTAACAGATTTTAAAATTCAAAAAATTGCAAAATTGAAATATTTTGATTTTTAAATTTATTGTTAATATGGTTTGATTTAATTGGTGAGAAAAATACAATATGTGAAAAATATTATATTTGAATATGTTAATTGAACAAAAATACAAGTAATGGACTCAATTGCATAAAATACACTTTAGTGGATAAATATTATAAATAGCAGTCCCAAGTTTCAATGTTGTGTTAAGCATATATCCCTAGATGGGAGTGCAGAACCTTCTTGTTACTAGTCCATTGCTTTTGCTTTTTCTTAAGTAAGTTGCCAGAAGATTATATAAATCATTTCAAATGTGTTGAGGCAAAGGAGACAATTCAGAAAATTGAAAAATTTAAATTCAACAGAGTATTGACAATTCATTTATCCCTAGAAATTTTAAAATTCAAAAAATTGCAAAATTGAAATATTTTGATTTTTAAATTTATTGTTAATATGGTTTGATTTAATTGGTGAGAAAAATACAATATGTGAAAAATATTATATTTGAATATGTTAATTGAACAAAAATACAAGTAATGGACTCAATTGCATAAAATACACTTTAGTGGATAAATATTATAAATAGCAGTTCCAAGTTTCAATGTTGTGTTAAGCATATATCCCTAGATGGGAGTGCAGAACCTTCTTGTTACTGTCCGTTGCTTTTGCTTTTTCTTAAGTAAGTTGCTAGAAGATTATATAAATCATTTCAAATTGTGTTGAGGCAAAGGAGACAATTCAGAAAATTGCAAAATTTAAATTCAACAGAGTATTGACAATTCATTTATCCCTAACAGATTTTAAAATTCAAAAATTGCAAAATTGAATTATTTTGATTTTTAAATTTATTGTTAATATGGTTTGATTTAATTGGTGAGAAAAATACAATATGTGAAAAATATTATATTTGAATATGTTAATTGAACAAAAATACAAGTAATGGACTCAATTGCATAAAATACACTTTAGTGGATAAATATTATAAATAGCAGTCCCAAGTTTCAATGTTGTGTTAAGCATATATCCCTAGATGGGAGTGCAGAACCTTCTTGTTACTGTCCGTTGCTTTTGCTTTTTCTTAAGTAAGTTGCTAGAAGATTATATAAATCATTTCAAATTGTGTTGAGGCAAAGGAGACAATTCAGAAAATTGCAAAATTTAAATTCAACAGAGTATTGACAATTCATTATCCCTAGTAAATTTTAAAATTCAAAAAATTGCAAATTGAAATATTTTGATTTTTAAATTTATTGTTAATATGGTTTGATTTAATTGGTGAGAAAAATACAATATGTGAAAAATATTATATTTGAATATGTTAATTGAACAAAAATACAAGTAATGGACTCAATTGCATAAAATACACTTTAGTGGATAAATATTATAAATAGCAGTCCCAAGTTTCAATGTTGTGTTAAGCATATATCCCTAGATGGGAGTGCAGAACCTTCTTGTTACAGTCCGTTGCTTTTGCTTTTTCTTAAGTAAGTTGCTAGAAGATTATATAAATCATTTCAAATTGTGTTGAGGCAAAGGAGACAATTCAGAAAATTGCAAAATTTAAATTCAACAGAGTATTGACAATTCAGTTATCCCTAACAGATTTTAAAATTCAAAAAATTGCAAAATTGAAATATTTTGATTTTTAAATTTATTGTTAATATGGTTTGATTTAATTGGTGAGAAAAATACAATATGTGAAAAATATTATATTTGAATATGTTAATTGAACAAAAATACAAGTAATGGACTCAATTGCATAAAATACACTTTAGTGGATAAATATTATAAATAGCAGTCCCAAGTTTCAATGTTGTGTTAAGCATATATCCCTAGATGGGAGTGCAGAACCTTCTTGTTACAGTCCGTTGCTTTTGCTTTTTCTTAAGTAAGTTGCTAGAAGATTATATAAATCATTTCAAATTGTGTTGAGGCAAAGGAGACAATTCAGAAAATTGAAAAATTTAAATTCAACAGAGTATTGACAATTCAGTTATCCCTAGAAATTTTAAAATTCAAAAAATTGCAAAATTGAAATATTTTGATTTTTAAATTTATTGTTATATGGTTTGATTTAATTGGTGAGAAAATACAATATGTGAAAAATATTATATTTGAATATGTTAATTGAACAAAAATACAAGTAATGGACTCAATTGCATAAAATACACTTTAGTGGATAAATATTATAAATAGCAGTCCCAAGTTTCAATGTTGTGTTAAGCATATATCCCTAGATGGGAGTGCAGAACCTTCTTATTACAGTCCATTGCTTTTGCTTTTTCTTAAGTAAGTTGCTAGAAGATTATATAAATCATTTCAAATTGTGTTGAGGCAAAGGAGACAATTCAGAAAATTGAAAATTTAAATTCAACAGAGTATTGACAATTCAGTTATCCCTAGAAGATTTTAAAATTCAAAAAATTGCAAAATTGAAATATTTTGATTTTTAAATTTATTGTTAATATGGTTTGATTTAATTGGTGAGAAAAATACAATATGTGAAAAATATTATATTTGAATATGTTAATTGAACAAAAATACAAGTAATGGACTCAATTGCATAAAATACACTTTAGTGGATAAATATTATAAATAGCAGTCCCAAGTTTCAATGTTGTGTTAAGCATATATCCCTAGATGGGAGTGCAGAACCTTCTTGTTACAGTCCGTTGCTTTTGCTTTTTCTTAAGTAAGTTGCTAGAAGATTATATAAATCATTTCAAATTGTGTTGAGGCAAAGGAGACAATTCAGAAAATTGCAAAAATTTAAATTCAACAGAGTATTGACAATTCATTATCCCTAACAGATTTTAAAATTCAAAAAATTGCAAAATTGAAATATTTTGATTTTTAAATTTATTGTTAATATGGTTTGATTTAATTGGTGAGAAAAATACAATATGTGAAAAATATTATATTTGAATATGTTAATTGAACAAAAATACAAGTAATGGACTCAATTGCATAAAATACACTTTAGTGGATAAATATTATAAATAGCAGTCCCAAGTTTCAATGTTGTGTTAAGCATATATCCCTAGATGGGAGTGCAGAACCTTCTTGTTACAGTCCGTTGCTTTTGCTTTTTCTTAAGTAAGTTGCTAGAAGATTATATAAATCATTTCAAAATTGTGTTGAGGCAAAGGAGACAATTCAGAAAATTGAAAAATTTAAATTCAACAGAGTATTGAACAATTCAGTTATCCCTAGAAGATTTTAAAATTCAAAAAATTGCAAAATTGAAATATTTTGATTTTTAAATTTATTGTTAATATGGTTTGATTTAATTGGTGAGAAAAATACAATATGTGAAAAATATTATATTTGAATATGTTAATTGAACAAAAATACAAGTAATGGACTCAATTGCATAAAATACACTTTAGTGGATAAATATTATAAATAGCAGTCCCAAGTTTCAATGTTGTGTTAAGCATATATCCCTAGATGGGAGTGCAGAACCTTCTTATTACAGTCCATTGCTTTTGCTTTTTCTTAAGTAAGTTGCTAGAAGATTATATAAATCATTTCAAATTGTGTTGAGGCAAAGGAGACAATTCAGAAAATTGAAAAATTTAAATTCAACAGAGTATTGACAATTCAATTATCCCTAAAGATTTTAAAATTCAAAAATTGCAAAATTGAAATATTTTGATTTTTAAATTTATTGTTAATATGGTTTGATTTAATTGGTGAGAAAAATACAATATGTGAAAAATATTATATTTGAATATGTTAATTGAACAAAAATACAAGTAATGGACTCAATTGCATAAAATACACTTTAGTGGATAAATATTATAAATAGCAGTCCCAAGTTTCAATGTTGTGTTAAGCATATATCCCTAGATGGGAGTGCAGAACCTTCTTGTTACAGTCCGTTGCTTTTGCTTTTTCTTAAGTAAGTTGCTAGAAGATTATATAAATCATTTCAAATTGTGTTGAGGCAAAGGAGACAATTCAGAAAATTGCAAAATTTAAATTCAACAGAGTATTGACAATTCAATTATCCCTAACAGATTTTAAAATTCAAAAATTGCAAAATTGAAATATTTTGATTTTTAAATTTATTGTTAATATGGTTTGATTTAATTGGTGAGAAAAATACAATATGTGAAAAATATTATATTTGAATATGTTAATTGAACAAAAATACAAGTAATGGACTCAATTGCATAAAATACACTTTAGTGGATAAATATTATAAATAGCAGTCCCAAGTTTCAATGTTGTGTTAAGCATATATCCCTAGATGGGAGTGCAGAACCTTCTTGTTACAGTCCGTTGCTTTTGCTTTTTCTTAAGTAAGTTGCTAGAAGATTATATAAATCATTTCAAATTGTGTTGAGGCAAAGGAGACAATTCAGAAAATTGCAAAATTTAAATTCAACAGAGTATTGACAATTCAGTTATCCCTAAAGATTTTAAAATTCAAAAAATTGCAAAATTGAAATATTTTGATTTTTAAATTTATTGTTAATATGGTTTGATTTAATTGGTGAGAAAATACAATATGTGAAAAATATTATATTGAATATGTTAATTGAACAAAAATACAAGTAATGGACTCAATTGCATAAAATACACTTTAGTGGATAAATATTATAAATAGCAGTCCCAAGTTTCAATGTTGTGTTAAGCATATATCCCTAGATGGGAGTGCAGAACCTTCTTGTTACAGTCCGTTGCTTTTGCTTTTTCTTAAGTAAGTTGCTAGAAGATTATATAAATCATTTCAAATTGTGTTGAGGCAAAGGAGACAATTCAGAAAATTGAAAAATTTAAATTCAACAGAGTATTGACAATTCATTATCCCTAACAATTTTAAAATTCAAAAAATTGCAAAATTGAAATATTTTGATTTTTAAATTTATTGTTAATATGGTTTGATTTAATTGGTGAGAAAAATACAATATGTGAAAAATATTATATTTGAATATGTTAATTGAACAAAAATACAAGTAATGGACTCAATTGCATAAAATACACTTTAGTGGATAAATATTATAAATAGCAGTCCCAAGTTTCAATGTTGTGTTAAGCATATATCCCTAGATGGGAGTGCAGAACCTTCTTATTACAGTCCGTTGCTTTTGCTTTTTCTTAAGTAAGTTGCTAGAAGATTATATAAATCATTTCAAATTGTGTTGAGGCAAAGGAGACAATTCAGAAAATTGAAAATTTAAATTCAACAGAGTATTGACAATTCAGTTATCCCTAACAGATTTTAAAATTCAAAAAATTGCAAAATTGAAATATTTTGATTTTTAAATTTATTGTTAATATGGTTTGATTTAATTGGTGAGAAAAATACAATATGTGAAAAATATTATATTTGAATATGTTAATTGAACAAAAATACAAGTAATGGACTCAATTGCATAAAATACACTTTAGTGGATAAATATTATAAATAGCAGTCCCAAGTTTCAATGTTGTGTTAAGCATATATCCCTAGATGGGAGTGCAGAACCTTCTTGTTACAGTCCATTGCTTTTGCTTTTTCTTAAGTAAGTTGCTAGAAGATTATATAAATCATTTCAAATTGTGTTGAGGCAAAGGAGACAATTCAGAAAATTGAAAAATTTAAATTCAACAGAGTATTGACAATTCATTATCCCTAGAAATTTTAAAATTCAAAAAATTGCAAATTGAAATATTTTGATTTTTAAATTTATTGTTAATATGGTTTGATTTAATTGGTGAGAAAAATACAATATGTGAAAAATATTATATTTGAATATGTTAATTGAACAAAAATACAAGTAATGGACTCAATTGCATAAAATACACTTTAGTGGATAAATATTATAAATAGCAGTCCCAAGTTTCAATGTTGTGTTAAGCATATATCCCTAGATGGGAGTGCAGAACCTTCTTATTACAGTCCGTTGCTTTTGCTTTTTCTTAAGTAAGTTGCTAGAAGATTATATAAATCATTTCAAATTGTGTTGAGGCAAAGGAGACAATTCAGAAAATTGCAAAATTTAAATTCAACAGAGTATTGACAATTCATTTATCCCTAACAGATTTTAAAATTCAAAAAATTGCAAAATTGAATTATTTTGATTTTTAAATTTATTGTTAATATGGTTTGATTTAATTGGTGAGAAAAATACAATATGTGAAAAATATTATACTTGAATATGTTAATTGAACAAAAATACAAGTAATGGACTCAATTGCATAAAATACACTTTAGTGGATAAATATTATAAATAGTAGTCCCAAGTTTCAATGTTGTGTTAAGCATATGTCCCTAGATGGGAGTGCAGAACCTTCTTGTTACAGTCCGTTGCTTTTGCTTTTTCTTAAGTAAGTTGCTAGAAGATTATATAAATCATTTCAAATTGTGTTGAGGCAAAGGAGACAATTCAGAAAATTGCAAAATTTAAATTCAACAGAGTATTGACAATTCATTTATCCCTAAGATTTTAAAATTCAAAAAATTGCAAAATTGAAATATTTTGATTTTTAAATTTATTGTTAATATGGTTTGATTTAATTGGTGAGAAAAATACAATATGTGAAAAATATTATATTTGAATATGTTAATTGAACAAAAATACAAGTAATGGACTCAATTGCATAAAATACACTTTAGTGGATAAATATTATAAATAGCAGTCCAAGTTTCAATGTTGTGTTAAGCATATATCCCTAGATGGGAGTGCAGAACCTTCTTGTTACAGTCCATTGCTTTTGCTTTTTCTTAAGTAAGTTGCTAGAAGATTATATAAATCATTTCAAATTGTGTTGAGGCAAAGGAGACAATTCAGAAAATTGAAAAATTTAAATTCAACAGAGTATTGACAATTCATTATCCCTAACAGATTTTAAAATTCAAAAATTGCAAAATTGAAATATTTTGATTTTTAAATTTATTGTTAATATGGTTTGATTTAATTGGTGAGAAAAATACAATATGTGAAAAATATTATATTTGAATATGTTAATTGAACAAAAATACAAGTAATGGACTCAATTGCATAAAATACACTTTAGTGGATAAATATTATAAATAGCAGTCCAAGTTTCAATGTTGTGTTAAGCATATATCCCTAGATGGGAGTGCAGAACCTTCTTATTACAGTCCATTGCTTTTGCTTTTTCTTAAGTAAGTTGCTAGAAGATTATATAAATCATTTCAAATTGTGTTGAGGCAAAGGAGACAATTCAGAAAATTGCAAAATTTAAATTCAACAGAGTATTGACAATTCAGTTATCCCTAACAGATTTTAAAATTCAAAAAATTGCAAAATTGAATATTTTGATTTTTAAATTTATTGTTAATATGGTTTGATTTAATTGGTGAGAAAATACAATATGTGAAAAATATTATATTTGAATATGTTAATTGAACAAAAATACAAGTAATGGACTCAATTGCATAAAATACACTTTAGTGGATAAATATTATAAATAGCAGTCCCAAGTTTCAATGTTGTGTTAAGCATATATCCCTAGATGGGAGTGCAGAACCTTATGATTATAGTCCATTGCTTTTGCTTTTTCTTAAGTAATTAGCCAGAAGATTATATAAATCATTTCAAATGTGTTGAGGCAAAGGAGACAATTGGGAAAATTGAAAATTTAAATTCAACAGGAGTATTAACAATTCATTATCCCTAGTAAATTTTAAAATTCAAAAAATTTGCGAAATTGAAATATTTTGATTTTTAAATTTATTGTTAATATGGTTTGATTTAATTGGTGAGAAAAATACAATATGTGAAAAATATTATATTGAATATGTTAAATTGAACAAAAATACAAGTAATGGACTCAATTGCATAAATACACTTTAGTGGATAAATATTATAATAGTAGTCCCGAGTTTCAATATTGTGTTAAGCATATGTCCTAGATGGGAGTGCAGAACCTTCTCATTACAGTCCGTTGCCTTTTGCTTTTTCTTAAGTAAGTTGCAGAAGATTATATAAATCATTTCAAATTGTGTTGAGGCAAAGGAGACAATTCAGAAAATTGCAAAATTTAAATTCAACAGAGTATTGACAATTCAATTATCCCTAACAGATTTTAAAATTCAAAAAATTGCAAAATTGAAATATTTTGATTTTTAAATTTATTGTTAATATGGTTTGATTTAATTGGTGAGAAAAATACAATATGTGAAAAATATTATATTTGAATATGTTAATTGAACAAAATACAAGTAATGGACTCAATTGCATAAAATACACTTTAGTGGATAAATATTATAAATAGCAGTCCCAAGTTTCAATATTGTGTTAAGCATATATCCCTAGATGGGAGTGCAGAACCTTCTCATTACAGTCCATTGCTTTTGCTTTTTCTTAAGTAAGTTGCAGAAGATTATATAAATCATTTCAAATTGTGTTGAGGCAAAGGAGACAATTCAGAAAATTGCAAAATTTAATTCAACAGAGTATTGACAATTCAGTTATCCTCTAACAGATTTTAAAATTCAAAAAATTGCAAAATTGAAATATTTTGATTTTTAAATTTATTGTTAATATGGTTTGATTTAATTGGTGAGAAAATACAATATGTGAAAAATATTATATTTGAATATGTTAATTGAACAAAAATACAAGTAATGCACTCAATTGCATAAAATACACTTTTAGTGGATAAATATTATAAATAGCAGTCCCAAGTTTCAATTTGTGTTAAGCATATATCCCTAGATGGGAGTGCGGACCTTCTCCTACAGTCATTGCTTTTGCTTTTTCTTAAAGTAAGTTGCTAGAAAGTTATATAAATCATTTCCAATTGTTTGAGGCAAAGGAGACAATTAGAAATTGCAAAATTTAATTCAACAGATATTACATTATTATCCCTAACTATTTTAAATTCAAAAATTGCAAAATTCAATTTTTTGATTTTTAATTTATTGTTATTATGGTTTTGATTTATTGGTGAGAAAATACATATGTGAAATATTATATTTGAATATGTTAATTGAAAAAATACAAGTAATGGACTCAATTGCATAAAATACACTTTAGTGGATAAATATTATAAATAGCAGTCCCAAGTTTCAATGTTGTGTTAAGCATATATCCTAGATGGAGTGCAGAACCTTCTTATTATAGTCAGTCCTTGCTTTTGCTTTTTCTTAAGTAAGTGTCAGAAGATTATATAAATCATTTCAAATTGGTTTGAGGCAAAGGAGACAATTCAGAAAATTGAAAAATTTAAATTCAACAGAGTATTGACAATTCAGTTTTCCCTAAAAGATTTTAAAATTCAAAAATTGCAAAATTGAAATATTTTGATTTTTAAATTTATTGTTAATATGGTTTGATTTAATTGGTGAGAAAAATACAATATGTGAAAAATATTATATTTGAATATGTTAATTGAACAAAAATACAAGTAATGGACTCAATTGCATAAAATACACTTTAGTGGATAAATATTATAAATAGCAGTCCCAAGTTTCAATGTTGTGTTAAGCATATATCCTAGATGGGAGTGCAGAACCTTCTTGTTACAGTCCATTGCTTTTGCTTTTTCTTAAGTAAGTTGCTAGAAAGATTATATAAATCATTTCAAATTGTGTTGAGGCAAAGGAGACAATTCAGAAAATTGAAAAATTTAAATTCAACAGAGTATTGACAATTCAGTTATCCCTAACAGATTTTAAAATTCAAAAAATTGCAAATTGAAATATTTTGATTTTTAAATTTATTGTTAATATGGTTTGATTTAATTGGTGAGAAAAATACAATATGTGAAAAATATTATATTTGAATATGTTAATTGAACAAAAATACAAGTAATGGACTCAATTGCATAAAATACACTTTAGTGGATAAATATTATAAATAGCAGTTCCAAGTTTCAATGTTGTGTTAAGCATATATCCCTAGATGGGAGTGCAGAACCTTCTTGTTACAGTCCATTGCTTTTGTTTTTCTTAAGTAAGTTGCTAGAAGATTATATAAATCATTTCAAATTG
>JAIRCJ010000351.1:75838-99295 GCA_020883675.1 Bruguiera gymnorhiza
CCTAGCAAATTTTAAAATTGAAAAAATTGGAAAAATTGAAATATTTTGATTTTTAAATTTATTGTTAATATGGTTTGATTTCATTGGTGAGAAAAATACAATATGGGAAAATATTATATTTGAATATGTTAATTGAACAAAAATACAAGTAATGGACTCAATTGCATAAAATACACTTTAGTGGTTTAGTGGATGAATATTATTAATAGTAGTCCCAAGTTTCAATATTGTGTTTAGTATATATTCCTAGATGGGAGTACGGAACCATCTTATTAGAGTCCATTGCTTTTCCTTTTTCTTAAGTAATTTCTTCGTAAATTGGAATTCTATAAATCATTTCCAATTGCATTGAGGCAAAGGAGGGAATTAAGAAAATTGCAAAATTTAAATTCAACAGATTATTGACAATTTATTTATCGCTAGCAGATTTTAAAATTATAAAAATTGCAAAAATGTAATATTTTGATTTTGAAATTTGTTGTTAATGTTGTTTGATTTGATTGGTGAGGAAAATACAATATTTGAATAAGTGAATTAAACAAAAATACAAGTAATGGACTCAATTGCATAAAATAAACTTTAGTGGATGAATATTATAAATAGTAATCCCAAGTTTCAATGTTGTGTTAAGCATATATCCCTAGATGGGAGTGCATAACCTTTTTATTACAGTCCATTGTTTTTGCTTTTACTTTAGTAATTTCTCAAAATATTATATAAATTATTTCAAATTGTGTTGAGGCAAAGGAGACAATTCAGAAAATTGAAAAATTTAAATTCAACAAAGTATTGACAATTTAATTTTCCCTAGGAGATTTTAAAATTCAAAAAATTACAAAATTGAAATATTTTGATTTTTAAATTTATTGTTTATGTCATTTGATTTAATTGGTGAGAAAAGTATAATATGCGAAAAATATTATATTTGAATATGTTAATTGAACAAAAATACAAGTAATGGACTCAATTGTATAAAATACACTTTAGTGGATGAATATTATAAATAGCAATCCTAAGTTTCAATGTTGTGTTAAGCATATATCCCTATATAGGAGTGTAGAACTTTCTTATTACAGTCCATTGCTTTTGCTTTTTCTTAAATAAGTTGCCAGAAGATTATATAAATCATTTCAAATTGGGTTGAGGCAAATGAGACAATTCAGAAAATTGCAAAATTTAAATTTAACAGAGTATTGACAATTCAGTTATCCCTAGCAAATTTTAAAATTGAAAAAATTGGAAAATTGAAATATTTTGATTTTTAAATTTATTGTTAATATGGTTTGATTTAATTGGTGAGAAAAATACAATATAGGAAAATATTATATTTGAATATGTTAATTGAACAAAAATACAAGTAATGGACTCAATTGCATAAAATACACTTTAGTGGTTTTGTGGATGAATATTATTAATAGCAGTCCCAAGTTTCAATGTTGTGTTTAGTATATATTCCTAGATGGGAGTACAGAACCATCTTATTAGAGTCCATTACTTTTCTTTTTTCTTAAGTAATTTGTCCGTAAATAGGAATTCTATAAATCATTTCAAATTGCATTGAGGCAAAGGAGGGAATTAAGAAAATTGAAAAATTTAAATTCAACAGATTATTGACAATTTATTTATCGCTAGTTGATTTTAAAATTCTAAAAATTGCAAAAATGCAATATTTTGATTTTGAAATTTGTTGTTAATGTCGTTTGATTTGATTGGTGAGAAAAATACAATATTTGAATAAGTGAATTAAACAAAAATACAAGTAATGGACTCAATTGCATAAAATAAACTTTAGTGGATGAATATTATAAATAGTAATCCCAAGTTTCAATGTTGTGTTAAGCATATATCCCTAGATGGGAGTGCAGAACCTTCTTATTACAGTCGATTGTTTTTCCTTTTTCTTATATAATTTGTCTGAAAACAGGAATTCTATAAATCATTTCAAATTGCATTGAGGTGAAGGAGAGAATTAAGAAAATTGCAAAATTTAAATTCAACTGATTATTGACAATTTATTTATACTTAGTAGATTTTAAAATTCTAAAAATTGCAAAAATGCAATATTTTGATTTTGAAATTTGTTGTTAATGTCGTTTGATTTGATTGGTAAGAAAATACAATATTTGATTAAGTTAATTAAACAAAAATACAAGTAATGGACTCAATTACATAAAATACACTTTAGTGGATGAATATTATAAATAGGAATCCCTAGTTTCAATGTTGTGTTAAGCATATATCCCTAGATGGGAGTGCATAACCTTCTTATTACAGTCAATTGCTTTTGCTTTTTCTTAAGTAAGTTGCCAGAAGATTATATAAATCATTTCAAATTGTGTTAAGGCAAAGGAGACAATTCAAAAAATTGCAAAATTGAAATATTTTGATTTCTCAATTTATTGTTAATGTCGTTTGATTTAATTGGTGAAAAAAATATAATATGTCAAAAATATAATATTTGAATATGTTAATTGAACAAAAATACAAGTAATAGACTCAATTGCATAAAATACACTTTAGTGGATGAATATTATAAATAGTAGTCTCATGTTTCAATGTTGTGTTAAGCATATATCCCTAGATGGGAGTGGGGAACCATTTGATTGGAGTCTAAAGTTCCCAACTTCACCCTAGGATATACTAGTTTGTGATACTGAAAGGGGGGGTGAATCAATATCACCACAATTCACAATTCGCAGGTAAGTGAACAACTTCAATCTCTTCTTAAAAGCGAACTCTTTCTCAGATTCGACTAAGGTAGATCTATTGCTACCTACTAATCACAATTGTCCCCAAAGTCACCTTTCAGACTCCTTGCCTAATAGACAATTTGGATGTTCTTGTTTAGGTATTCATTAGGTTATGGGTTAGCTAATACTTTAGCTGCGTTCACAACTCAATTCAAAACACAGAACGTAAAGCAAATTAAGGACACACGAGATTTACGTGGTTCCGGCAACGTGACGTACATCCACGGTGGTAGGGACTCTCCCTTACCGAGACTATCTACTATACTTGAGAATTCCAGTTACAATGGATGTCTTAATCTTCTGCTCCTTTCACTATTGCAATTACTAAGCAAGTATAATACAAAAAGTGTCACTTACTGTGTCTACCCTTCTTCTAGCTTGTCTTGCCTCTGTTGAATTGAAAAGCTGCTCCACTGCCGCTTAGAAGTTCACCACAACACTCTCTAACCTCTCTTGAAGAAATCTAGAAATACATTGAGTTCTTTTCGATGCTTCGCCAAATTCCTTCTCTAGGTTGTCTTACACAGCTCCTGCTTTCACCGTCTCACAGTCTCACCCGTCTCCTATTTCACGGTCTTACTGTTTCACGGCTTGTCCTCACGCTTCTGGTCTGTCACGTCATTGCACGTTTTGGTCTCACGCTATCTCCTGATGTACACCCACGCTTCTGGTCTGTCGTTTCACGTCTCTTGACCTGCCTCACGCTACTGGTTTTTCTGGTTCACGTCTCTCGGCCTGCCTTACGCTTTTGGTCTGCTGTCTTCTCTTCTAGGTGGTGTCACAGATACCAGGTCTACTGTCTTCTCTTCCGGGTGGTCTCATAGATACCAGGTCTGTTGTCTTCTCTTCCGGGAGGTCTGTTTCTTATTTCTCATCTTGCTGGTTGTGTGTTTCTGGTTTGCCTGCAAGACGTGTTTCTGGTTTCCTTGCAGGAGGTCACACACTCTGGTTTGCTCTCCCAGTGGTGTGGTTTATGATCTCTTGCCGTTCTGCTCTTTTTTGGCCGTCTCCTCTCGACCTCTGTTCTTCGTTCAACCCCCTTTCGGTCGTCTCCTCTTTTTCTCCCTTTTTTTTTTTTTTTTGCTGACAGTGGGGTTCCCTTTTGGTATATTATTTTCTCTTCTTTTTGGCTGGTTGTTGTAGGGTTGCCGTTTATTCAATTGTGTTGGCCTTGGCCTAGTTTTGTCTTCCAAGGCCTTTATATACTCTCTTACATGAAACCCTAATAGGGCTTACGTGGTGGATTTACATTCTTGCCCTTACGCGGCGAATTTACTTTCTTGCCCTTCCATGTGGCTTTACTTTCTTGCACACTTAACCCTAGTTGACAACAATTACAACTCATACAAGGTTGTGGGAACAACAGAGTCTATTGCTTTTCGTTTTTCTTAAGTAATTTGTCTGAAAACAAGAATTCTATAAATCATTTCAAATTGCATTGAGGCAAAGGAGACAATTAAGAAAATTGCAAAATTTAAATTCAACAGAGTATTGACAATTCATTTATCCCCAGCAGATTTTAAAATTCTAAAAATTGCAAAAATGGGATATCTTGATTTTTAAATTTATTGTTAATGTCGTTTGATTTGATTGGTGAGAAAAATATAATATTTGAATATGTTAATTGAACAAAAATATAAATAATGGACTCAATTGCATAAAATACACTTTAGTGGATGAATATTATAAATAGCAATCCTAAGTTTCATTGTTGTGTTAAGCATATATCCCCAGATGGGAGTGCAAAACCCTTTTATTACAGTTCATTGCTATTGCTTTTTCTTAAGTGATTTGCCTAAAGATTATATAAATCATTTCAAATTGCGTTGAGGTAAAGGAGACAATTTAGAAAATTGCAAAATTTAAATTCAACAAAGTTTTGACAATTCACTTATCCCTAGCAGATTTTAAAATTCAAAAAATTGCAAAATTGAAATATTTTGATTTTCATATTTTTGTTAATGTCGTTTAATTTAATTGGTGAGAAAAATATAATATGTAAAAAATATAATATTTGAATATGTTAATTGAAGAAAAATATAAGTAATGGACTCAAATGCATAAAATACACTTTAGTGGATGAATATTATAAATAGCAGTCCCAAGTCTCAATGTTGTGTGAAGCATATATCCCTAGATGGGAGTGCAGAGCCTTCTTATTGTAGTCGATTGCTTTTACTTTTTCTTAAGCAATTTGCCTAAAGATTATATAAATTATTTCAAATTGCGTTGAGGCAAAGGAGACAATTCCGAAAATTGAAAAATTTAAATTCAACAGAGTATTAACAATTCATTTATCCCTAGTAAATTTTAAAATTCGAAAAAGTGCATAATTGAAATATTTTGATTTTTAAATTTAATATAAATGTCTTTTGATTTAATTGATAAGAAAAATATGATATGTGAAAAATATAATATTTGAATATGTTAATTGAACAAAAATACAAGTAATGGACTCAATTGCATAAAATACACTTTTATGGATGAATATTACAAATAGCAAACCCAAGCTTCAATGTTATGTTAAGCATATATCCCTAGATGGGAGTGCAGAACCTTCTTATTACAACCCTTTGTTTTTACTTTTTCTTAAGTAATTTGCCTGAATATTATATAAATCATTTCAAATTCCGTTGAGGTAAAGGAGACAATTTAGAAAATTGCAAAAGTTAAATTCAACAGAGTATTGACAATTCATTTATCCCTAGCAGATTTTAAAATTCTAAAAATTGCAAAAATGCAATATTTTGATTTTTAAATTTATTGTTAATGTCGTTTGATTTAATTGGTGAGAAAAATATAATATGAGAAAAATATAATATTTGAATATGTCAATTGAACAAAAATACAAGTAATGGACTCAATTGCATAAAAGACACTTTAGTGGATCAATATTATGAATAGCAATCTCAAGTTTCAAGGTTGTGTGAAGCATATATCACTAGATGAGAGTGGGGAACCATCTTATTAGGGTTCATTGCTTTTCCTTTTTCTTAAGTAATTTGTCTGAAGATAAGAATTCTATAAATCATTTCAAATTGCATTGAGGCAAATGAGAGAATTAAGAAAATTGCAAAATTTAAATTCAATACATTATTTACAATTTATTTGTCCTTAGTAGATTTTAAAATTCTAAAAGTTGCAAAAATGCAATATTTTGATTTTTAAATTTGTTGTTAATGTCATTTGATTTGATTGGTGAGAAAAAATACAATATTTGAATAAGTTAATTCAACAAAAATACAAGTAATGGACTCAATTGCATAAAATACACTTTAGTGGATGAATATTATAAATAGCAATCCCAAGTTTTAATGTTGTGCTAAGCATATATCCCTAGATGGAGTGCAAAACCATCTTATTACAGTCCATTGCTTTTGCTTTTTCTTAAGTAATTTGCCTGAAGATTATATAAATCATTTCAAATTGCATTGAGGCGAAGGAGACAATTTAGAAAATTGCAAAATTTAAATTCAATAGAGTTTTGGCAATTCACTTATCCTAAACANTCTTGTTTAGGTATTCATTAGGTTATGGGTTAGCTAATACTTTAGCTGCATTCACAACTCAATTCAAAACACAGAACGTAAAGCAAATTAAGGACACACGAGATTTACGTGGTTCCGGCAACGTGACGTACATCCACGGTGGAGGGACTCTTCCCTTTACCGAGGACTGTCTTTACTATTAACTTTTGAGGAATTCCAGTTTACAGGTATGTTCTTTATTTCTGCTCCTTTCACTATTGCAATTACTAAGGCGAGTATAATTTACAAAGAGTGTCGACTTACCTGTGTTTAAACCCTTTCTTCTAGCTTGTCTTGCCTCTGTTGAATTGAAAAGCTGCTCCACTGCCGCTTAGAAGTTCACCGCAACACTCTCTAACCTCTCTTGAAGAAATCTAGAAATACGTTGAGTTCTTTTCGATACTTCGCCAAATTCCTTCTCTAGGTGTCTCACACAGCTCCTGCTTTCACCGTCTCACGGTCTCACCCGTCTCCTATTTCACGGTCTTACTGTTTCACGGCTTGTCCTCACGCTTCTGGTCTGTCACGTCGTTGCACGTTTTGGTCTCACGCTATCTCCTGATGTACACCCACGGCTTCTGGTCTGTCGTTTCACGTCTCTTGACCTACCTCACGCTACAGGTTTTTCTGGTTCACGTCTCTCGGCCTGCCTTACGCTTTTGGTCTGCTGTCTTCTCTTCTAGGTGGTGTCACGGATACCAGGTCTACTGTCTCTCTTCTGGTGGTCTCATAGATACCAGGTTTGTTGTCTTCTCTTCCGGGAGGTCTGTTTCTTATTTCTCATCTTGCTGGTTGTGTGTTTCTGGTTTGCTTGCAGGAGGTCGCACACTCTGGTTTGCTCTCCCAGTGGTGTGGTTTATGATCTCTTGCCGTTCTGCTCTCTTTTTGGCCGTCTCCTCTCGACCTCTGTTCTTCGTTCAACCCCCTTCGGTCGTCTCCTCTTTTCTCCCTTTTTTTTTTTTTTTGCTGACAGTGGGGTTCCCTTTTGGTATATTATTTTCTCTTCTTTTTGGCTGGTTGTTGTAGGGTTGCCGTTTATTCAATTGTGTTGGCCTTGGCCTAGTTTTGTCTTCCAAGGCCTTTATATACTCTCTTACATGAAACCCTAATAGGGCTTACGTGGTGGATTTACATTCTTGCCCTTACGCGGCGAATTTACTTTCTTGCCCTTCCATGTGGCTTTACTTTCTTGCACACTTAACCCTAGTTGACAACAATTACAACTCATACAAGGCTATGGGAACAACAGAGTCTATTGCTTTTCGTTTTTCTTAAGTAATTTGTCTGAAAACAAGAATTTTATAAATCATTTCAAATTGCATTGAGGCAAAGGAGACAATTAAGAAAATTGCAAAATTTAAATTCAACAGAGTATTGACAATTCATTTATCCCCAGCAGATTTTAAAATTCTAAAAATTGCAAAAATGGGATATCTTGATTTTTAAATTTATTGTTAATGTCGTTTGATTTGATTGGTGAGAAAAATATAATATTTGAATATGTTAATTGAACAAAAATATAAATAATGGACTCAATTGCATAAAATACACTTTAGTGGATGAATATTATAAATAGCAATCCTAAGTTTCATTGTTGTGTTAAGCATATATCCCCAGATGGGAGTGCAAAACCTTTTTATTACAGTTCATTGCTATTGCTTTTTCTTAAGTGATTTGCCTAAAGATTATATAAATCATTTCAAATTGCGTTGAGGTAAAGGAGACAATTTAGAAAATTGCAAAATTTAAATTCAACAAAGTTTTGACAATTCACTTATCCCTAGCAGATTTTAAAATTCAAAAAATTGCAAAATTGAAATATTTTGATTTTCATATTTTTGTTAATGTCGTTTAATTTAATTGGTGAGAAAAATATAATATGTAAAAAATATAATATTTGAATATGTTAATTGAAGAAAAATATAAGTAATGGACTCAAATGCATAAAATACACTTTAGTGGATGAATATTATAAATAGCAGTCCCAAGTCTCAATGTTGTGTGAAGCATATATCCCTAGATGGGAGTACAGAGCCTTCTTATTGTAGTCGATTGCTTTTACTTTTTCTTAAGCAATTTGCCTAAAGATTATATAAATTATTTCAAATTGCGTTGAGGCAAAGGAGACAATTCCGAAAATTGAAAAATTTAAATTCAACAGAGTATTAACAATTCATTTATCCCTAGTAAATTTTAAAATTCGAAAAAGTGCATAATTGAAATATTTTGATTTTTAAATTTAATATAAATGTCTTTTGATTTAATTGATAAGAAAAATATGATATGTGAAAAATATAATATTTGAATATGTTAATTGAACAAAAATACAAGTAATGGACTCAATTGCATAAAATACACTTTTATGGATGAATATTACAAATAGCAAACCCAAGCTTCAATGTTATGTTAAGCATATATCCCTAGATGGGAGTGCAGAACCTTCTTATTACAACCCTTTGTTTTTACTTTTTCTTAAGTAATTTGCCTGAATATTATATAAATCATTTCAAATTCCGTTGAGCTAAAGGAGACAATTTAGAAAATTGCAAAAGTTAAATTCAACAGAGTATTGACAATTCATTTATCCCTAGCAGATTTTAAAATTCTAAAAATTGCAAAAATGCAATATTTTGATTTTTAAATTTATTGTTAATGTCGTTTGATTTAATTGGTGAGAAAAATATAATATGAGAAAAATATAATATTTGAATATGTCAATTGAACAAAAATACAAGTAATGGACTCAATTGCATAAAAGACACTTTAGTGGATCAATATTATGAATAGCAATCTCAAGTTTCAAGGTTATGTGAAGCATATATCACTAGATGAGAGTGGGGAACCATCTTATTAGGGTTCATTGCTTTTCCTTTTTCTTAAGTAATTTGTCTGAAGATAAGAATTCTATAAATCATTTCAAATTGCATTGAGGCAAATGAGAGAATTAAGAAAATTTCAAAATTTAAATTCAATACATTATTTACAATTTATTTGTCCTTAGTAGATTTTAAAATTCTAAAAGTTGCAAAAATGCAATATTTTGATTTTTAAATTTGTTGTTAATGTCATTTGATTTGATTGGTGAGAAAAATACAATATTTGAATAAGTTAATTCAACAAAAATACAAGTAATGGACTCAATTGCATAAAATACACTTTAGTGGATGAATATTATAAATAGCAATCCCAAGTTTCAATGTTGTGCTAAGCATATATCCCTAGATGGGAGTGCAAAACCATCTTATTACAGTCCATTGCTTTTGCTTTTTCTTAAGTAATTTGCCTGAAGATTATATAAATCATTTCAAATTGCATTGAGGCGAAGGAGACAATTTAGAAAATTGCAAAATTTAAATTCAATAGAGTTTTGGCAATTCACTTATCCCTAACAAATTTTAAAATTCAAAAAATTGCAAAATTGAAATATTTTGATTTTTAAATCTATTGTTAATGTCGTTTGATTTAATTGGTGAGAAAAATATAATATGAGAAAAATATAATATGTGAATAAGTCAATTGAACAAAAATACATGTAATGGACTCAATTGCATAAAAGACACTTTAGTGGATCAATATTATGAATAGCAATCTCAAGTTTTAAGGTTGTGTGAAGCATATATCCCTAGATGAGAGTGCAGAACTATCTTATTAGAGTCTATTGCTTTTCCTTTTTCTTAAGTAATTTGTCTGAAGACAAGAATTCTATAAATCATTTCCAATTGCATTGAGGCAAAGGAGACAATTAAGAAAATTGTAAAATTTAAATTCAATAGATTATTCACAATTTATTTGCCCTTAGTAGATTTTAAAATTGTAAAAATTGCAAAAATGCAATATTTTGATTTTTAAATTTGTTGTTAAAGTCGTTTGATTTGATTGGTGAGAAAAATACAATATTTGAATAAGTTAATTGAACAAAAATGCAAGTAATGGACTCAATTGCATAAAATACACTTTAGTGGATGATTATTATAAATAGCAGTTTCAAGTTTTAATGTTGTGTAAAGCATATATCCCTAGAAGGGAGTGCAAAACCTTCTTATTACAGTCCATTACTTTTGCTTTTTCTTATGTAATTTGCTTGAGAATTATATAAATCACTTCAAATTGTGTTGAGGCAAAGGAGACAATTCAGAAAATTGCAAAATTTAAATTCAACAGAGTATTGACAAATCATTTATCCCTAGCAGATTATAAAATTCCAAAAATTGCAAAAGTACAATATTTTGATTTTTAAATTTATTATTAACGTCAATCGATTTGATTGGTGAGAAAAATACAATATTAAAATAAGTAAATTAAACAAAAATACAAGTAATTAACTCAATTGCATAAATTACACTTTAGTGGATGAACATTATAAATAGGAATCCTAAGTTTCAATGTTGGGTTAAGCATATATCCCTAGATAGGAGTACAGAACCTTCTTATAACAATCCATTACTCTTGCTTTTTCTTAAGTGATTTGCCTGAAAATTATATAAATCATTTCAAATTGCATTGGGGCAAAGGAGACAATTTAGACAATTGCAAAATTGAAATTCAACAAAGTATTTACAATTCAGTTATCCCTAGCAGATTTTAAAATTCTAAAAATTGCAAAATTGAAATATTTTGATTTTTATATTTATTATTAATGTCATTTGATTTAACTGGTGAAAAAATATAATATGTGAAAAATATAAAATTTGAATGTGTTAATTGAACAAAAAAACAAGTAATGAACTCAATTGCATAAAATACACTTTAGTGGATGAATATTATAAATAGCAATCCTAAGTTTCAATGTTGTGTTAAGCATATATCCCTTGATGGGAGTGCAGAACCTTCTTATTACAGTCCATTGCTTTTGCTTTTTCTTAAGTAATTTGCCTGAAGATTATATAAATTATTTCAAATTGCATTGAGACAAAGGAGATGATTTAGAAAATTGTAAAATTTAAATTCAACAGAGTATTAACAATTTACTTATCCCTAGCAGATTTTAAAATTCGAAAAATTGCAAAATTGAAATATTTTGATTTTTCAATTTATTGTTAATGTCGTTTGATTTAATTGGTGAGAGAAACGTAATATGTAAAAAATATAATATTTGAATATGTTAATTGAACAAAAATACAAGTAATGGACTCAATTGCATAAAAGACACTTTAGTGGATGAATATTATAAATAGCAAATTGAAGTTTCAAGGTTGTGTAAGCATATATCCCTAGATGAGAGTGCGAAACTATCTTATTAGAGTCCATTCCTTTTCCTTTTTCTTAAGCAATTTGTCCGAAAATAGGAATTCTATAAATCATTTCAAATTGCATTGAGGCAAAGGAGAGAATTAAGAAAATTGCAAAATTTAAATTCAACATATTATTGACAATTTCTTTATCCCTAGCAGATGTTAAAATTCTAAAAATTGCAAAAATGCAATATTTTGTTTTTGAAATTTGTTGTTAGTGTCATTTCATTTGATTAGTGAGGAAAATACAATATTTGAATAAGTTTGTTGAACAAAAATACAAGTAATGGACTCAATTGCATAAAATACACTTTAGTGGATGAATATTATAAATAGCAATCCTAAGTTTCAATGTTGTGTTAAGCATATATCCCTTGATGGGAGTGCAGAACCTTCTTATTACAGTCCATTGCTTTTGCTTTTTCTTAAGTAATTTGCCTGAAGATTATATAAATTATTTCAAATTGCATTGAGACAAAGGTGATGATTTAGAAAATTGTAAAATATAAATTCAACAGAGTATTAACAATTTACTTATCCCTAGCAGATTTTAAAATTCGAAAAATTGCAAAATTGAAATATTTTGATTTTTCAATTTATTGTTAATGTCGTTTGATTTAATTGGTGAGAGAAATGTAATATGTAAAAATATAATATTTGAATATGTTAATTGAACAAAAATACAAGTAATGGACTCAATTGCATAAAAGACACTTTAGTGGATGAATATTATAAATAGCAAATTGAAGTTTCAAGGTTGTGTAAGCATATATCCCTAGATGAGAGTGCGAAACTATCTTATTAGAGTCCATTCCTTTTCCTTTTTCTTAAGCAATTTGTCCGAAAATAGGAATTCTATAAATCATTTCAAATTGCATTGAGGCAAAGGAGAGAATTAAGAAAATTGCAAAATTTAAATTCAACATATTATTGACAATTTCTTTATCCCTAGCAGATGTTAAAATTCTAAAAATTGCAAAAATGCAATATTTTGTTTTTGAAATTTGTTGTTAGTGTCATTTCATTTGATTAGTGAGGAAAATACAATATTTGAATAAGTTTGTTGAACAAAAATACAAGTAATGGACTCAATTGCATAAAATACACTTTAGTGGATGAATATTATAAATAGCAATCCTAAGTTTCAATGTTGTGTTAAGCATATATCCCTTGATGGGAGTGCAGAACCTTCTTATTACAGTCCATTGCTTTTGCTTTTTCTTAAGTAATTTGCCTGAAGATTATATAAATTATTTCAAATTGCATTGAGGCAAAGGAGATAATTTAGAAAATTGCAAAATTTAAATTCAACAGAGTATTGACAATTTACTTATCCCTAGCAGATTTTAAAATTCGAAAAATTGCAAAATTGAAATATTTTGATTTTTCAATTTATTGTTAATGTCGTTTGATTTAATTGGTGAGAGAAATGTAATATGTGAAAAAATATAATATTTGAATATGTTAATTCAACAAAAATACAAGTAATGGACTCAATTGCATAAAAGACACTTTAGTGGATGAATATTATAAATAGCAAATTGAAGTTTCAAGGTTGTGTAAGCATATATCCCTAGATGAGAGTGCGGAACAATCTTATTAGAGTCCATTGCTTTTCCTTTTTCTTAAGCAATTTGTCCGAAGACAAGAATTCTATAAATCATTTCAAATTGCATTGAGGCAAAGGAGAGAATTAAGAAAATTGCAAAATTTAAATTCAACAGAATATTGACAATTCAGTTATCTCTAGCAGATGTTAAAATTCTAAAAATTGCAAAAATGCAATATTTTGTTTTTGAAATTTGTTGTTAGTGTCATTTCATTTGATTAGTGAGGAAAATACAATATTTGAATAAGTTTGTTGAACAAAAATACAAGTAATGGACTCAATTGCATAAAATACACTTTAGTGGATGAATATTATAAATAGCAATCCTAAGTTTCAATGTTGTGTAAGCATATATCCCTTGATGAGAGTGCAGAATCTTCTTATTACAGTCCATTGCTTTTGCTTTTTCTTAAGTAATTTGCCTGAAGATTATATAAATTATTTCAAATTGCATTGAGACAAAGGAGATGATTTAGAAAATTGTAAAATTTAAATTCAACATAGAACCTTCTTATTACAGTCCATTGCTTTTGCTTTTTCTTAAGTAATTTGCCTGAAGATTATATAAATTATTTCAAATTGCATTGAGACAAAGGAGATGATTTAGAAAATTGTAAAATTTAAATTCAACATAGTATTAAAATTTACTTATCCCTAGAAGATTTTAAAATTCGAAAAATTGCAAAATTGAAATATTTTGATTTTTCAATTTATTGTTAATGTCGTTTGATTTAATTGGTGAGAGAAATGTAATATGTAAAAAATATAATATTTGAATATGTTAATTCAACAAAAATACAAGTAATGGACTCAATTGCATAAAAGACACTTTAGTGGATGAATATTATAAATAGCAAATTGAAGTTTCAAGGTTGTGTAAGCATATATCCCTAGATGAGAGTGCGGAAACTATCTTATTAGAGTCCATTGCTTTTCCTTTTTCTTAAGCAATTTGTCCGAAAATAGGAATTCTATAAATCATTTCAAATTGCATTGAGGCAAAGGAGAGAATTAAGAAAATTGCAAAATTTAAATTCAACATATTATTGACAATTTCTTTATCCCTAGCAGATGTTAAAATTCTAAAAATTGCAAAAATGCAATATTTTGTTTTTGAAATTTGTTGTTAGTGTCATTTCATTTGATTAGTGAGGAAAATACAATATTTGAATAAGTTTGTTGAACAAAAATACAAGTAATGGACTCAATTGCATAAAATACACTTTAGTGGATGAATATTATAAATAGCAATCCTAAGTTTCAATGTTGTGTTAAGCATATATCCCTTGATGGGAGTGCAGAACCTTCTTATTACAGTCCATTGCTTTTGCTTTTTCTTAAGTAATTTGCCTGAAGATTATATAAATTATTTCAAATTGCATTGAGACAAAGGAGCATGATTTAGAAAATTGTAAAATTTAAATTCAACAGAGTATTAACAATTTACTTATCCCTAGCAGATTTTAAAATTCGAAAAATTGCAAAATTGAAATATTTTGATTTTTCAATTTATTGTTAATGTCGTTTGATTTAATTGGTGAGAGAAATGTAATATGTAAAAATATAATATTTGAATATGTTAATTGAACAAAAATACAAGTAATGGACTCAATTGCATAAAAGACACTTTAGTGGATGAATATTATAAATAGAAAATTGAAGTTTCAAGGTTGTGTAAGCATATATCCCTAGATGAGAGTGCGAAACTATCTTATTAGAGTCCATTCCTTTTCCTTTTTCTTAAGCAATTTGTCCGAAAAAAGGAATTCTATAAATCATTTCAAATTGCATTGAGGCAAAGGAGAGAATTAAGAAAATTGCAAAATTTAAATTCAACATATTATTGACAATTTCCTTATCCCTAGCAGATGTTAAAATTCTAAAAATTGCAAAAATGCAATATTTTGTTTTTGAAATTTGTTGTTAGTGTCATTTCATTTGATTAGTGAGGAAAATACAATATTTGAATAAGTTGTTGAACAAAAATACAAGTAATGGACTCAATTGCATAAAATACACTTTAGTGGATGAATATTATAAATAGCAATCTTAAGTTTCAATGTTGTGTTAAGCATATATCCCTTGATGGGAGTGCAGAACCTTCTTATTACAGTCCATTGCTTTTGCTTTTTCTTAAGTAATTTGCCTGAAATTATATAATTCTTTCAAATTGCATTGAGGCAAAGAACACAATTTAGAAAATTGCAAAATTTAAATTCAACAAAGTATTGACAATTCACTTATCCCTAGCAGATTTTAAAATTCTAAAAATTGCAAAAATGCAATATTTTGATTTTTAAATTTATTGTTAATGTCGTTTGATTTGATTGGTGAGAAAAATATAATATTTGAATATGTTAATTGAACAAAAATACAAGTAATGGACTCAATTGCATAAAATACACTTTAGTGGATGAATATTATAAATAGCAATCCCAAGTTTCAATGTTGTGTTAAGCATATATCCCTAGATGGGAGTGCAGAACCTTCTTATTACAGTCCATTGCTTTTGCTTTTTCTTAAGTAATTTGCCTGAAGATTATATAAATCATTTCAAATTGCGTTGAGGCAAAGGAGACAATTCAGAAAATTGCAAAATTTAAATTCAACAGAGTATTGACAATTCATTTATCCCTAGCAGATTTTAAAATTCTAAAAATTGCAAAAATGCAATATTTTGATTTTTAAATTTATTGTTAATGTCGTTTGATTTGATTGGTGAGAAAAATATAATATTTGAATATGTTAATTGAACAAAAATACAAGTAATGGACTCAATTGCATAAAATACACTTTAGTGGATGAATATTATAAATAGCAATCCCAAGTTTCAATGTTGTGTTAAGCATATATCCCTAGATGGGAGTGCAGAACCTTCTTATTACAGTCCATTGCTTTTGCTTTTTCTTAAGTAATTTGCCTGAAGATTATATAAATCATTTCAAATTGCGTTGAGGCAAAGGAGACAATTCAGAAAATTGCAAAATTTAAATTCAACAGAGTATTGACAATTCATTTATCCCTAGCAGATTTTAAAATTCTAAAAATTGCAAAAATGCAATATTTTGATTTTTAAATTTATTGTTAATGTCGTTTGATTTGATTGGTGAGAAAAATATAATATTTGAATATGTTAATTGAACAAAAATACAAGTAATGGACTCAATTGCATAAAATACACTTTAGTGGATGAATATTATAAATAGCAATCCCAAGTTTCAATGTTGTGTTAAGCATATATCCCTAGATGGGAGTGCAGAACCTTCTTATTACAGTCCATTGCTTTTGCTTTTTCTTAAGTAATTTGCCTGAAGATTATATAAATCATTTCAAATTGCGTTGAGGCAAAGGAGACAATTCAGAAAATTGCAAAATTTAAATTCAACAGAGTATTGACAATTCATTTATCCCTAGCAGATTTTAAAATTCTAAAAATTGCAAAAATGCAATATTTTGATTTTTAAATTTATTGTTAATGTCGTTTGATTTGATTGGTGAGAAAAATATAATATTTGAATATGTTAATTGAACAAAAATACAAGTAATGGACTCAATTGCATAAAATACACTTTAGTGGATGAATATTATAAATAAGCAATCCAAGTTTCAATGTTGTGTTAAGCATATATCCCTAGATGGGAGTGCAGAACCTTCTTATTACAGTCCATTACATTTGCTTTTTTCTTAAGTAATTTGCTGAAAGATTATATAAATCATTTCAAATTGCATTGAGGCAAAGGAGACAATTCAGAAAATAGCGAAAATTTCAATTCAAATGAGAATTGACAATTTATTTATCCCTAGCAGATTTTAAAATTCTAAAATTGCAAAAATGAATATTTTGATTTTTAAATTTATTGTTAATGTCCTTTGATTTGATGGTGAGAAAAATACAATATTTGAATATCTTAATTGAACAAAATTACAAGTAATGGACTCAATTGCATAAAATACACTTTAGTGGATGAATATTATAAATAGCAATCCTAAAGTTTCAATGTTGTGTTAAGCATATATCCTTAGATGAGAGTGTAGAACTTCCTTATTACAGTCTATTGCTCTTGTTTTTCTTAAGTAATTTGCCTAAGATTATAGAAATTATTTCAAATTACGTTGATCAAAGGAGAAAATTTAGAAAATTGCAAAATTTTAAATTCACAAAGTATTGACAATTCATTTATCCCTAGCATATTTTAAAATTCTAAAAGTTGGCAAAAAATGCAATATTTTGATTTTTAAATTTATTGTGAATGTCGTTTGAGTCGATTGGTGAGAAAAATACAATATTTGAATATCTTAATTAAACAAAAATACAAGTAATGGTCTTATTGCATGAAATACATTTAGTGGATGAATATTATAAATAGCAATCGAAGTTTCAATGTGTGTTAAGCATATATCTCTAAATGAGAGTGCAAAACCTTTTTATATAAATCATTTCAAATTGCGTAAGGCAAAAAGCAATTTAAAAAATTGAAAAATTAATTGAATAGATATTGACAATTCACTTTCCATAGTAGATTTTAAAATTCAAAAAATTGCAAAATTGAAATATTTTGATTTTTCAATTTATTGTTAATGTCATTTGATTTAATTGGTGAGAAAAATATAATATGGGAAAAATATAATATTTGAATATGTTAATTGAACAAAAATACAAGTAATGGACTCAATTATATAAAAGACACTTTAGTGGATGAATATTATAAATAACAATCTCAAATTTTAAGGTTATGTGAAGCATATATGCTTCGATAAGAGTGGGGAACCATCTTATTAGAGTCCATTCCTTTTTCTTTTTCTTAACTAATTTGTCTGAAGACAAGAATTCTATAAATCATTTCAAATTGCATTGAGGCAAAAGAGACAATTAAGAAAATTTCAAAATTTAAATTAAACAGATTATTGAGAATTTATTTATCCCTAGCAAATTTTAAAATTCTAAAAATTGCAAAAATGCACTATTTTGATTTTTAAAATTGTTGTTAATGTCGTTTGATTTGATTGGGGAGAGAAATACAATATTTGAATATCTTAATTGATCAAAATTACAAGTAATGGACTCAATTGCATAAAATACACTTTAGTGGATGAATATTATAAACAACAATCCTAAGTTTCAATGTTGTGTTAAGCATATATCCCTAGATGGGAGTGTAGAACCTTCTTATTACAGTCCATTGAACTTATTTTTTCTTAAGTAATTTGTGTGAAGATTATATAAATTATTTCAAATTGCGTTGAGGCAAAGGAGACAATTAAGAAAATTGCAAAAGTTAAATTCAACAGCATATTGAGAATTCAGTTATCCCTAGCAGATTTTAAAATTCTAAAAATTGCAAAATGCGATATTTGATTTTTAAATTTATTGTTAATGTCGTTTGATTTGATTGGTGAGAAAAATATAATATGTGAAAAATATCATATTTGAATATATTAATTGAGCAAAAATACAAGTAATGGACTCAATTGCATAAAAGACACTATAGTGGATGAATATTATAAATAGCAATCTCAAGTTTCAAGCTTGTGTGAAGCATATATCCCTAGATAGGAGTGGGGAACCACCCTATTAGAGTCCATTGCTTTTTTTTTTCTTAAGTAACTTTGCCTGAAGATTATATAAATCATTTCAAATTACGTTGAGGCAAAGGAGACAATTCAGAAAATAGCAAAATTTAAATTCAACAAAGTATTGACAATTCATTTATACCTAGCAGATTTTTAAATTCTAAAAATTGCAAAAATGCAATATTTTGATTTTTAAATTTATTGTTAATGTCGTTTGATTTGATTGGTGAGAAAAATACAATATTTGAATATCTTAATTGAACAAAAATACAAGTAATGGAGTTAATTGCATAAAATACACTTTAGTGGATGAATATCATAAATAGCAGTCTCAAGTTTCAATGTTGTGTTAAGCACATATCTCTAGATGGGGGTGCAGAACCTTCTTATTACAGTTGATTCCTTTCGCTTTTGCTTTTTATAAGTAATTTGCTTGCTGATTATATAAATCATTTTAGATTGCGTTGATGCAAAGGAGATAATTCAGAAAATAGCAAAATTTAAATTCAACAGTGAATTGACAATTCATTTATCCCTAGTAGATTTTAAATTTCTAGAAATTGCAAAAATGCAATATTTTGATTTTTAAATTTATTATTAATGTTGTTTGATTTGATTGGAGAAAAAAATACAATATTTGAATATCTTAATCGAACAAAAATACAAGTAAGGAACTCAATTGCATAAAATACACTTTAGTGGATGAATATTATAAATAGCAATCTCAAGTTTCAATGTTGTGTTAAGGATATAACCCTAGATGGGATTACAAAACCTTTTTATTGCAATCCATTGTTTTTGCTTTTTCATAAGTAATTTGCTTGAAGATTATATAAATCATTTCGAATTGCGTTGAGGCAAAGGACACAATATAGAAAATTGCAAAATTTAACTTCAATAGAGTATTGACAATTCATTTATTCCTAGTAGATTTTAAAATTCTAAAATTGCAAAATTGAAATATTTTGAATTTTAAATTTATTGTTAATGTCGTTTGATTTAAGTGGTGAGAAAAATATAATATGTAAAAATATAATATTTGAATATGTTAATTGAACAAAAATACAAGTAATGGACTCAATTGCATAAAAGACACTTTAGTGGATGAATATTCTAAATAGCAATCCCAAGTTTCAAGATTGTGTGAAGCATATATTGCTAGATGGGAGTGCGAAACCATCTTATTAGAGTCCATTGCTTTTCCTTTTTCTTAAATAATTTGTCTGAAGACGAGAATTCTATAAATTATTTCAAATTGCATTGAGGCAAAGGAGATAATTAAGAAAATTGCAAAATTTAAATTCAACAGAATATTGACAATTTATTTATCCCTAACAGATTTTAAAATTCTAAAAATTGCAAAAATGGAATATTTTGATTTTTAAATTTATCTTTAATGTCGTTTGATTTGATTGGTGAGAAAAATACAATATTTGAATATGTTAATTGAACAAAAATACAAGTAATGGACTCAATTGCATAAAATACAATTTAGTGGATGAATATTATAAATAGTAATCCCAATTTTCAATGTTGTCTTAAGCATATATCTCTAGATGGGAGTGGAGAACCTTTTTATTACAGTCTATTGCTTTTGCTTTTTTTTTTTAAGTAATTGCCTGAAGATTATATAAATCATTTCAAATTGCGTTAAGGCAAAGGAGGCAATTTAGAAAATTGCAAAATTTAAATTCAACAGAGTATTGACAATTCACTTATCCATATAGATTTTAAAATTCAAAAAATTGCAAAATTGAAATATTTTGATTTTTGATTTATTGTTAATGTGGTTTTATTTAATTTGTGAGAAAAACATAATATGTGAAAAATATAATATTTGAATATGTTAATTGAACAAAATACAAGTAATGGACTCAATTGCATAAAAGTCACTTTAATGGATGAACATTATAAATAGCAATCTCAAGTTTCAAGGTTGTGTGAAACATATATCCCTAGATAGGAGTGGGGAACCACCTTATTAGAGTCTATTGCTTTTCCTTTTTCTTAAATAATTTGTCTGAAAACAAGAATTCTATAAATCATTTCAAATTGCATTGAGGCAAAGGAGACAATTAAGAGAATTGGAAAATTTAAAATCAACAGAGTATTGACAATTCATTTATTCCTAATAGATTTTAAAATTCTAAAAATTGCAAAAATGCAATATTTTGATTTTTCAATTTATTGTTAATGTCGTTTGACTTGATTGGTGAGAAAAATACAATATTTGAATATCTTAATTGAACAAAAATACAAGTAATGGACTTAATTGCATAAAATACACTTATGTGGATGAATATCATAAATAGCAGTCCCAAATTTCAATGTTGTGTTAAGCATATGTCTCAAGATGGGAGTGCAAAACCTTCTTATTACAGTCGATTGCTTTTACTTTTTCATAACTAATTTGCCTGATGATTATATAAATCATTTCAAATTGCGTTGAGGCAAAGGAGACAATATAGAAAATAGCAAAATTTAAATGCAACAAGGAATTTACAATTCATTTATCCTTAACAGATTTTAAAATTCTAAAAATTGCAAAAATGCAATATTTTTATTTTTAAATTTATTGTTAATGTCGTTTGATTTTATTGGTGAGAAAAATACAATATTGAATATCTTAATCGAACAAAAATACAAGTAATGGACTCAATTGCATAAAATACACTTTAGTGGATGAATATTATAAATAGCAATCACAAGTTTCATTGTTGTGTTAAAGATATAACCCTAGATGGGATTACAGAACCTTTTTATTACAATCCATTGCCTTTGCTTTTTCTTAAGTAATTTGCTTGAAAATAATATAAATCATTTCAAATTACTTTGAGGCAAAGGAGACAATTCAGAAAATTGCAGAATTTAAATTCAATAGAGTATTGACAATTCATTTATCCTTAGCAAATTTTTAAAATTCAAAAAATTGCAAAATTGAAATATTTTGATTTTTAAATTTCAAGTTAATGTCGTTTAATTTAATTGCCGAGAAAAATATAATATGTGAAAAATATAATATTTGAATATGTTAATTGAACAGAAATACAAGTAATGGACTCAATTGCATAAAATACAATTTAGTGGATGAATATTATAAATAGCAAATCCAAGTTTCAATGTTATGTTAAGCATATATCTCTATATGGGAGTGCAGAAGCTTCTTATTACAGTCTATTGCTTTTGCTTCTTCTTAAGAAATTTATCTAAAATTGTATAAATCATTTCAAATTGCGTTGAGGCAAAGGAAACAATTAAGAAAATTTCAAAATTTAAATTCAACAGATTATTAAGAATTTATTTATCCCTAGTAGATTTTAAAATTCTAAAAATTGCAAAAATGCAATATTTTGAATTTTAAATTTGTTGTTAATGTCATTTGATTTAATTGGTGAGAAAAATATAATATGTGAAAAATATAATATTTGAATATGTTAATTGAACAAAAATACAAGTAATGGACTCAATTGCATAAAAGACACTTTAGTGGATGAATATTATAAATAGTAATCTCAAGTTTCAAGATTGTGTGAAGCATATATCCTTAGATAAGTGTGGGGAACCACTTTATTAGAGTCCATTGTTTTTCCTTTTTCTTAAGTAATTTGTCTAAAGACAAGAATTCTATAAATCATTTCAAATTGCATTGAGGCAAAGGAGACAAATAAGAAAATTGAAAAAGTTAACTTCAACAAACTATGGAGAGTTCATTTATCCCTAGCAGATTTTAAAATTCTAAAAATTGCAAAAATGTACTATTTTGATTTTTAAATCTATTGTTAATGTTGTTTGATTTGATTGGTGAGAAAAATACAATATTTGAATATCTTAATTGAACAAAATTTCAAGTAATGGACTCAATTGCATAAAATAAACTTTAGTGGATAAATATTATAAACAGCAATCTCAAGTTTCAATGTTGTGTTAAGCATATATCCCTAAATGGGAGTGTAGAACCTTCTTATTACAGTCCATTGTTCTTATTTTTTCTTAAGTAATTTGCCTGAAAATTATATAAATTATTTCAAATAGCGCTGAGGCAAAGGCGACAATTTAGAAAATTACAAAATTGAAATTCAACAGAGTATTGACAATTCATTTATCCCTAATAGATTTTAAAATTCTAAAGATTGCAAAATTGAAATATTTTCATTTTTAAATTTATTGTTAATGTTATTTGATTTAATTGGTGAGAAAAATATAATATGTGAAAAATGTAATATTTGAATATGTTAATTGAACAAAAATACAAGTAATGGACTCAATTGCATAAAAAGACACTTTAGTGGATGAATATTATTAATAGCAATCTCAAGTTTCAAGGTTGTGTGAAGCATATATCCCTAGATAGGAGTGGGGAACCACCTTATTAGAGTCCATTGCTTTTCCTTTTTCTTAAGTAATTTGTCTGAAGACAAGAATTCTATAAATCATTTTAAATTGCATTGAGCCAAAGGAGACAAATAAGAAAATTGAAAAATTTAAATTCAATAGAGTATTAACAATTCATTTATCTCTAGCAGATTTTAAAATTCAAAAAATTGCAAAATTGAAATATTTTGATTTTTTAATTTATTGTTAATGTCATTTGAATATGTTAATTGAGCAAAAATACAAGTAATGGACTCAATTGCATAAAAGACACTTTAGGAATAAATATTATAAATAGCAATCCCAAGTTTCATGATTGTGTGAAGCATATATCCCTAAATGGGAGTACAGAACCATCTTATTAGAATCCATTGCTTTTCCTTTTTTCTTAAATAATT
>JAIRCJ010000351.1:106712-156884 GCA_020883675.1 Bruguiera gymnorhiza
AAAAATTGCAAAAACAATATTTTGATTTTTAAAATTTATTGTTAATGTCGTTTGATTTAATTGGTGAGAAAAAATAATATTTGAATATGTTAATTGAACAAAAATACAAGTAATGGACTCAATTGCATAAAATACAATTTAGTGGATGAATATTATAAATAGCAATCCCAAGTTTCAATGTTGTGTTAAGCATATATCCTAGATGGGAGTGCAGAACCTTCTTATTACAGTCATTGCTTTTGCTTTTTCTTAAGTAATTTGCCTGAAGATTATATAAATCATTCCAAATTGTGTTGAGGCAAAGGAGACAATTGAGAAAATTGCAAAATTTAAATTCAACAGAGTATTGACAATTCACTTATCCCTAGCAGATTTTAAAATTCTAAAAAATTGCAAAATTGAAATATTTTGATTTTTAAATTAATTATTAATGTCGTTTGTTTAATTGGTGAGTAAAATATAATATGTGAAAAATATAATATTTGAATATGTTAATTGAACAAAAATACAAGTAATGGACTCAATTGCATAAAAGACACTTTAGTGGATGAATATTATAAATAGCAATCTCAAGTTTCAAGTTGTGAAAAGCATATATCCCTAGATGGAGTGGGAACCATTTTATTAGAGTCTATTGCTTTTCCTTTTCTTAAGTAATTGTCTGAAGACAAGAATTCTATAAATCATTTCAAATTGCATTGAGGCGAGACAATTAAGAAAATTGCAAAATTTAAATTCAACAGAGTATTGACAATTCATTTATCCCTAGTAGATTTTAAAAATTCTAAATTGCAAAAATGCAATATTTTGATTTTTAAATTTATTGTTAATGTCGTTTGATTTGATTGGTGAGAAAAATACAATATTTGAATATGTTAATTGAACAAAATACAAGTAATGGACTCAATTGCATAAAATACACTTTAGTGGATGAATATTATAAATAGCAATCCCAAGTTTCAATGTTGTGTTAAGCATATATCCCTAGATGGGAGTGCAGAACCTTCTTATTACAGTCATTGCTTTTGCCTTTTCTTAAGTAATTTGCCTAAAGATTATATAAATCATTTCAAATTGCGTTGAGGCAAAGGAGACAATTCAGAAAATTGCAAAATTTAAATTCAACAGAGTATTGACAATTCATTTATCCCTAGCAGATTTTAAAATTCTAAAATTGCAAAAATGCAATATTTTGATTTTTAAATTTATTGTTAATGTCGTTTGATTTGATTGGTGAGAAAAATACAATATTTGAATATCTTAATTGAACAAAAATACAAGTAATAAACTCAATTGCATAAAATACACTTTAGTGGATGAATATTATAAATAGCAATCTCAAGTTTCAATGTTGTGTTAAGTATATACCCCTAGATGGGAGTGTAGAACCTTCTTATTACAGTCCATTGCGTTTGTTTTTTCTTAAGTAATTTGGCTGAAGATTATATAAATCATTTCAAATTGCATTGAGGCAAAGGAGACAATTAGAAAATTGCAAATTTAAATTCAACAGAGTATTGACAATTTATTTATCCCTAGCAGATTTTAAAATTCTAAAAATTGCAAAATTGAAATATTTTGATTTTTAAATTTAATGTTAATGTCGTTTGATTTAATTGGTGAGAAAAATATAATATTTGAATATGTTAATTGAACAAAAATACAAGTAATGGACTCAATTGCATAAAGACACTTTAGTGGATGAATATTATAAATAGCAATCTCAAGTTTCAAGGTTGTGTGAAGCATATATCCCTAGATGGGAGTGGAGAACCTCTTATTAGAGTCCATTGCTTTTTTTTTCTAAGTAATTTGTTGAAGACAAGAATTCTATAAATCATTTCAAATTGCATTGAGGCAAAGGAGACAATTAAGAAAATTGCAAAATTTAAATTCAACAGAGTATTGACAATTCATTTATCCTTAGTAGATTTTAAAATTCTAAAAATTCAAAAATGCAATATTTTGATTTTTAAATTTATGTTAATGTCGTTTGATTTGATTGGTGAGAAAAATACAATATTTAAATATCTTAATTTGATAAAAATACAAGTAATGGACTCAATTGCATAAAATACACTTTAGTGATGAATATTATAAATAGCAATCCCAAGTTTCAATGTTGTGTTAAGCATATATCCCTAGATGGGAGTGCAGAACCTTCTTATTACAGTCCATTGCTTTTTCTTTTTCTTAAGTAATTTGCCTGAAGATTATATAAATCATTTCAAATTGCATTGAGGCAAAGGAGACAATTAGAAAATTGCAAAATTTAACTTCAACACAGTATTGACAATTCATTTATCCCTAACAGATTTTAAAATTCTAAAAATTGAAAAATTGAAATATTTTGATTTTTAAATTTATTGTTAATGTCGTTTGATTTAATTGGTGAGAAAAATATAATATGTGAAAAATATTATATTTGAATATTAATTGAACAAAAATACAAGTAATGGACTCAATTGCATAAAGACACTTTAGTGGATGAATATTATAAATAGCAATCTCAAGTTTCAAGGTTGTGTAAAGCATATATCCCTAGATGGGAGTGGGAACTATCTTATTAGAGTCCTTTCCTTTTGCCTTTTCTTAAGTAATTTGTCTGAAGACAAGAATTTATAAATCATTTCAAATTGCATTGAGGCAAAGGAGACAATTAGAAAATTTCAAAATTTAAATTCAATAGATTATTGACAATTTATTTATCCCTAACAGATTTTAAAATTCTAAAAATTGCAAAATGCAATATTTTGATTTTTAAATTTGTTGTTAATGCAGTTTGATTTGATTGGTGAGAAAAATACAATATTTGAATATGTTAATTGAACAAAATTACAAGTAATGGACTCAATTGCATAAAATACACTTTAGTGGATGAATATTATAAATAGCAATCCCAAGTTTCAATGTTGTGTTAAGCATATATCCCTAGATGGGAGTGCAGAACCTTTTTATTATAGTCCATTGCTTTTGCTTTTTCTTAAGTAATTTGCTAAAGATTATATAAATCATTTCAAATTGCGTTGAGGCAAAGGAGACAATTCAGAAAATTGCAAAATTTAAATTCAACAGAGTATTGACAATTCATTTATCCCTAGTAGATTTTAAAATTCTAAAAATTGCAAAAATGCAATATTTTGATTTTTAAATTTATTGTTAATGTCGTTTGATTTGATTGGTGAGAAAAATACAATATTTGAATATCTTAATTGAACAAAAATACAAGTAATGGACTCAATTGCATAAAATACACTTTAGTGGATGAATATTATAAATAGCAATCCCAAGTTTCAATGTTGTGTTAAGGATATGCCCTAAATGGGAGTGCAGAACCTTCTTATGTACAATCCAGTGTGATTTGCATTTTCCTACAGTAATTTGCTACTGGAAAATTATATAAATCATTCAAATTGCGTAGGGTTAAAGGAGGAAATTCAGAAAATTGACAAAATTTAAATTCAATAGAGTATTGACAAATCCTTATCCATAACATATTTTTAGAATCCTAAAAATGAAAAGTTGAAATATTTTGATTTTTAAATTTATGTTAATGTCGGTTGATTAAGTTGGTGAGAAAACATATAATATGTGAAAAAATAATAATATTTGAATATGTTAATTGGACCAAAAAATACAAGTAATGCGACACACTTCCATAAAAGACACTTTAGTGGATGAATCATTATAAATAACAATCTCAAGTTTCAATGTTGGGTTAAGCATACTATCCCTTAGATGGGAGGGCAGGAACCTTCTCTATTACAGTCCAGTGCTACTTTACTTTTTTCTTAAGTAATTTGCTGAAATTATATAAATCATTTCAAATTGCATTGAGGCAAAGGAGACAATTAGGAAAATTGCAAAATTTAAATTCAACAGATTATTGACAATTTATTTATCCCTAGCAGATTTTAAAATTCTAAAAATTGCAAAAATGCAATATTTTGATTTTTAAATTTGTTGTTAATGTCGTTTGATTTGATTGGTGAGAAAAATACAATATTTGAATAAGTTAATTGAACAAATTACAAGTAATGGACTCAATTGCATAAAATACACTTTAGTGGATGAATATTATAAATAGCAATCCCAAGTTTCAATGTTGTGTTAAGCATATATCCCTAGATGGGAGTGCAGAACCTTCTTATTACAGTCCATTGCTTTTGCTTTTTCTTAAGTAATTTGCCTAAAGATTATATAAATCATTTCAAATTGCTTGAGGCAAAGGAGACAATTCAAAAAATAAAAATTTAAATTCAACAGAGTATTGACAATTCATTTATCCCTAGCAGATTTTAAAATTCTAAAAATTGCAAAAATGCAATATTTTGATTTTTAAATTTATTGTTAATGTCGTTTGATTTAATTGGTGAGAAAAATATAATATGTGAAAATATATATTTGAATATGTTAATTGAAAAAATATACAAGTAATGGACTCAATTGCATAAAAGACACTTTAGTGGATGAATATTATAAATAGCAATCTCAAGTTTCAAGGTTGTGTTAAGCATATATCCCTAGATGGAGTGGGGAACCATCTTATTAGAGTCCATTGCTTTTCTTTTTCTTAAGTAATTTGTCTGAACACAAGAATTCTATAAATCATTTCAAATTGCATTGAGGCAAAGGAGACAATTAAGAAAATTGCAAAATTTAAATTCAACAGATTATTGACAATTTCTTTATCCCTAGCAGATTTTAAAATTCTAAAAATTGAAAAATGCAATATTTTGATTTTTAAATTTGTTGTTAATGTCGTTTGATTTGATTGGTGAGAAAAATACAATATTTGAATAAGTTTGTTGAACAAAAATACAAGTAATGGACTCAATTGCATAAAATACACTTTAGTGGATGAATATTATAAATAGCAATCTCAAGTTTCAATGTTGTGTTAAGCATATATCCTTAGATGGGAGTGCAGAACCTTCTTATTACAGTTGATTGCTTTTGCCTTTTCTTAAGTAATTTGCTTGAAATTATATAAATCATTTCAAATTACGTTAAGGCAAAGGAGACAATTTCGAAAATTGCAAAATTTAAATTCAACAGAGTATTGACAATTCATTTATCCCTATAGATTTTAAAATTTGAAAAATTGCAAAAATGAAATATTTTGATTTTTAAATTTATTGTTAATGTCGTTTGATTTAATTGGTGAGAAAAATATAATATGTGAAAAATATAATATTTGAATATGTTAATTCAAAAAATACAAGTAATGGACTCAATTGCATAAAATACACTTTAGTGGATGAATATTATAAATAGCAAACCCAAGTTTCAATGTTGTGTTAAGCATATATTCCTAGATGGGAGTGCAGAACCTTCTTATTACAGTCCATTGCTTTTGCTTTTTCTTAAGTAATTTGCCAAAAATTATATAAATCATTTCAAATTGCGTTGAGGCAAAAGAGACAATTCAGAAAATTGCAAAATTAAATTCAACAAAGTATTGACAATTCATTTATCCCTAGCAGATTTTAAATTTCAAAAATTGCAAAAATGTAATATTTTGATTTTTAAATTTATTGTTAATGTCGTTTGATTTAATTGGTGAGAAAAATATAATATGTGAAAATATAATATTTGAATATGTCAACAAACAAAAATACAAGTAATGGACTCAATTGCATAAAAAACACTTTAGTGGATGAATATTATAAATAGCAATCTCAAGTTTCAAGGTTGTGTTAAGCATATATCCCTAAGATGGGAGTAGGGAACCATCTTTTTAGAGTCCATTGCTTTCTTTTTCTAAGTAATTTGTCTAAATACAAGAATTTTATAAATCATTTCAAATTGCATTGAGGCAAAGGAGACAATTAAGAAAATTGCAAAATTTAAATTCTACAGATTATTAACAATTTCTTTATCCCTAGCAGATTTTAAAATTCTAAAAATTGCAAAAATGCAATATTTTGATTTTTAAATTTGTTGTTAATGTTGTTTGATTTGATTGGTGAGAAAAATACAATATTTGAATAAGTTAATTGAACAAAAATACAAGTAATGGACTCAATTGCATAAAATACACTTTAGTGGATGAATATTATAAATAGCAATCCCAAGTTTCAATGTTGTGTTAAGCATATATCCCTAGATGGGAGTGCGAACATTCTTATTACAATCCATTGCTTTTGCTTTTTCTTAAGTAATTTGTCTAAAGATTATATAAATCATTTCAAATTGCATTGAGGCAAAGGAGACAATTAAGAAAATACAAAATTTAAATTCAACAGAGTATTGACAATTCATTTATCCCTAGCAGATTTTAAAATTCTAAAAAATTGCAAAAATGCAATATTTTGATTTTTAAATTTATTTAATGTCGTTTGATTTAATTGGTGGGAAAAATACAATATTTGAATATGTTAATTGAACAAAAATACAAGTAATGGACTCAATTGCATAAAATACACTTTAGTGGATGAATATTATAAATAGCAATCTCAAGTTTCAAGGTTGTGTAAAGCATATATCCCTAGATGGGAGTGGGAACCACTTCTTATTAGAGTCCATTGGTTTTCCTTTTCCTAAGTAATTTTTCTGAAGAAGAATTTTATAAATCATTTCAAATTAAATTGAGGCAAAGGAGACAATTAAGAAAATTGCAAAATTTAAATTCAACAATTATTACAATTCATTTATCCCTAGCAGATTTTAAAATTCTAAAAATTGCAAAAATGCAATATTTTGATTTTTAAATTTGTTGTTAATGTCGTTTGATTTAATTGGTGAGAAAAATATAATATTTGAAAATATCTATTGAAAAATATACAAGTAATGGACTCAATTACACAAAAGAAATTTTAGTGGATGAATATTATAAATAGCAATCTCAAGTTTCAAGGTTGTGTAAAGCATATATCCCTAGATGGGAGTGGGGAACCATCTTTTTAGAGTCATTGGTTTTCCTTTTTCCTTAGTAATTTGTCTGACACAGAATTCTATAAATCATTTCAAATTGCATTGAGGCAAAGGAGACAATTAAGAAAATTGCAAAATTTAAATTTACAGATTATTGACAATTTCTTTATCCCTTATCCCTAACAGATTTTAAAATTCTAAAAATTGAAAATGCAATATTTTGATTTTTAAATTTGTTGTTAATGTCCTTTAATTTGATTGGTGAGAAAAATACAATATTTGAATAAGTTAATTGAACAAAAATACCAGTAATGGACTCAATTGCATAAAATACACTTTAGTGATGAATATTATAAATAGCAATCTCAAGTTTTAATGTTGTGTTAAGCATATATCCCTAGATGGGAGTGCAGACCTTCTTATTACAGTCCATTGCTTTGCTTTTCTTAAGTAATTTTCCTGAAGATTATATAAATCATTTCAAATTGGTTGAGGCAAAGGAGACAATTTAGAAAATTACAAAATTTAAATTCAATAAGTATTGACAATTCATTTATCCCAAGTAGATTTAAAATTCAAAAAATTGCAAAATTCAAATATTTTGATTTTTAAATTTTTGTTAATGTCGTTTGATTTAATTGGTTGAAAAAATATAATATGTGAAAAAATATAAGTAATGGACTCAATTGCAAAAAATACACTTTAGTGGATGAATATTATAAATAGCAATCTCAAGTTTAATATTGTGTTAAGCATATATCCCTAGATGGGAGTGCAGAACCTTCTTATTATAGTTGATTGCTTTTACTTTTTCTTAAGTAATTTGCTTAATTATATAAATCATTTCAAATTACGTTGAGGCAAAGAAACAATTCCGAAAATTGCAAAATTTAATTCAACAGAGTATTGACAATTCATTTATCCCTAGTAGATTTTAAAATTCTGAATAATTGCAAAAATGAAATATTTTGATTTTAAATTTAATGTTAATGTCGTTTGATTTAATTGGTGAAAAATATAATATGTGAAAAATATAATATTTGAATATGTTAATTGAACAAAAATACAAGTAATGGACTCAATTGCATAAAATACACTTTAGTGGATGAATATTATAAATAGCAAACCCAAGTTTCAAGGTTGTGTTAGCATATATTCCTAGATGGAGTGCAGAACCTTCTTATTACAGTCCATTGCTTTGCTTTTTCTTAAGTAATTTGCCCAAAAAATTATAAAAATCATTTGAAATTGCGTTGAGGCAAAGGAGACAATTCAGAAAATGCAAAAGTTAAATTCAACAGAGTATTGACAATTCATTTATCCCTAGCAGATTTTAAATTCCAAAAAATTGCAAAAATGTAATATTTTGATTTTTAAATTTATTGTTAATGTCGTTTGATTTAATTGGTGAGAAAATATAATATGTGAAAAAATATAATATATGAATTTGTTAATTGAACAAAAATACAAGTAATGGACTCAATTGCATAAAATACACTTTAGTGGATGAATATTATAAATAGCAATCTCAAGTTTCAAGGTTGTGTAAACCATATATTGCTAGATGGGAGTGGGGAACCATCTTTTTAGAGTCCATTGCTTTTCCTTTTTCCTAAGTAATTTGTCTGAAGGAAGATTCTATAAATCATTTCAAATTACATTGAGGCAAAGGAGACAATTAAGAAAATTGCAAAATTTAAATTCAACAGAGTATTGACATTTCATTTATCCCTAGCAGATTTTAAAATTCTAAAAATTGCAAAAATGCAATATTTTGATTTTTAAATTTATTGTTAATGTCGTTTGATTTAATTGGTGAGAAAAAATATAATATTTGAATATGTTAATTGAACAAATATACAAGTAATGGACTCAATTCCATAAAATACACTTTAGTGGATGAATATTATAAATAGCAATCTCAAGTTTCAACGTTGTGTTAAGCATATATCCCTAGATGGGAGTGCAGAACCTTCTTATTACAGTCCATTGCTTTTGCTTTTTCTTAAGTAATTTGCTCTGAATATTATATAAACATTTCAAATTGTGTTAAAGCAAATGAGACAATTAAGAAAATTTCAAAATTTAAATTCAACAGATTATTGACAATTTATTTATCCCTAGCAGATTTAAAACATTATAAAAATTGCAAGAATGCAATATTTTGATTTTTAAATTTGTTGTTAATGTCATTTGATTTGATTGGAGAGAAAAATACAATATTTGAATATGTTAATTGAACACAATTACAAGTAATGGACTCAATTGCATAAAAAACACTTTAGTGGATGAATATTATAAATAGCAATCCCATGTTTCAATGTTTTGTTAAGCATATATCCGTAAATGTGAGTGCAGAACCTTCTTATTACTGTCCATTGCTTTTGTTTTTTCTCAAGTAATTTTCCTGAAGTTTATATAAATCATTTCAAATTGCATTAAGGCAATGGACACAATTCAGAAAATTGAAAAATTTAACTTCAACAGAGTATTGATAATTCATTTATCCCTAGTAGATTTTAAAATTCTAAAAATTGCAAGATTGAAATATTTTGATTTTTAAATTTATTGTTAATATCGTTTGTTTTAAGTGGTGAGAAAATATAATATGTGAAAAATATAATATTTGAATATGTTAATTGAACATAAATACAAGTAATGGACTGAATTGCATAAACGACACTTTAGTGGATGAATATTATAAATAACAATCCCAAGTTTCAAGATTGTGTGAAGCATATATCTCTAGATGGGAGTGCGGAACCATCTTATTAGAGTCCATTACTTTTTGTTTCTTTTAAGTAATTTTTCTGAAGACAAGAATTCTATAAATCATTTCAAATTGCATTGAGGCAAAGGAGACAATTAAGAAATTGTCAAAATTTAAATTCAATAGATTATTGACAATTTATTTGTCCCTAGCAAATTTTAAAATTCTAAAAATTGCAAAAAGGGAAATATTTTGATTTTTAAATTGTTGTTAATGTCGTTTGATTTGATTGGTGATAAAAATAAAATATTTGAATAAGTTAGTTTAACAAAAATATAAGTAATGGACTCAATTGCATAAAATACACTTTAATGGATGAATATTATAAGCAGTAATCCCAAGTTTTAATGTTGTGTTAAGCATATATTCTTAGATGGAAGTGGGGAACCATCTTATTAGAGTCCATTCCTCTTCCTTTTTCCTAACTAATTTGTCTGAAGACAAGAATTCTATATATCATTTCAAATTGCATTGAGGCAAAGGAGACAATTAAGAAAATTTCAAAATTTAAATTCAACAGATTATTGACAATTTCTTTCTCCTTAGCAGATTTTAAAATTCTAAAAATTGCAAAAATGAAATATTTTGATTTTTAAATTTGTTGTTAATGTCGTTTGATTTGATTGGTGAGAAAAATACAATATTTGAATATCTTAATTGAACAAAATTACAAGTAATGGATTCAATTGGATAAAATACACTTTAGTGAATGAATATTATAAACAACAATCCCAAGTTTAAATGTTGTGTTAAGCATCTATCCTTAGATGGGAGTATAGAACCTTCTTATTACAGTCTATTCCTCTTATTTTTTCTTGAGTAATTTGTCTGAAGATTATATAAATAATTTTAGATTGCGTGGAGGCAAATGAGACAATTTAGAAAATTGCAAAATTTAAATTCAACAAAATATTGACAATTCATTTATTCCTAACATATTTTAAAATTCTAAAAATTGCAAAATTGAAATATTTTCATTTTTAAATTTATTGTTAATGTCGTTTGATTTAATTGGTGAGAAAAATATAATATGTGAAAAATATAATATTTGAATATGTTAATTGAACAAAAATACAAGTAATGGACTTAATAGCATAAAAGACACTTTAGTGGATGAATATTATAAATAGCAATATCAAATTTCAAGGTTATGTGAAGCATATATCCCTAGATAGGAGTGGGGAACCATCTTATTAGAGTCCATTACTTTTCCTTTTTCTTAAGTAATTTGTCTGAAGACAAGAATTCTATAAATCATTTCAAATTGCATTGAGGCAAAGGAAACAATTAAGAAAATTGTAAAATTTAAATTCAACAAAGTATTGATAATTCATTTATCCCCAGTAGATTTTAAAATTCTAAAAATTGCCAAAATGCAATATTTAGATTTTTAAATTTATTGTTAATGTCGTTTAATTTGATTGGTGTGAAAAATACAATATTTGAATATCTTAATTGAACAAAAAATACAAGTAATAGACTTAATTGCTTTAAATACACTTTAGTGGATGAATATCATAAATAGCAGTCCCAAGTTTCAATGTTGTGTTAAGCATATATCCTTAGATGAGAGTGCAGAACTTTGTTATTACAGTCGATTGCTTTTACTTTTTCATAAGTAATTTGCCTGGTGATTATATAAAACATTTCTAATTGCGTTGAGACAAAGGGCACAATTCAGAAAATAGCAAAATTTAAATTCAACAGAGAATTGACAATTCATTTATCCCTAGAAGATTTTAAAATTCTAGAAATTGCAAAAATGAAATATTTTGATTTTTAAATTTATTGTTAATGTCATTTTATTTGATTGGTGAGAAAAATACAATATTTGAATATCTTAATCGAACAAAAATACAAGGGACTTAATTGCATAAAATACACTTTAGTGGATGAATATTATAAATAGCAATCCCAAGTTTCAATGTTGTGTTAAGGATATAACCCTAGATGGGATTACATAACATTCTTATTACAATCCATTGCTTTTGCTTTTCTTAAGTAATTTGCCTAAAAATTATATAAATCATTTCAAATTACTTTGAGGCAAAGGAGACAATTCAGAAAATTGCAGAATTTAAATTCAATAGAGTATTGACAATTCATTTATCCTTGGCAGATTTTAAAATTTGAAAAATTGCAAAATTGAAATATTTTGATTTTTAAATTTATTGTTATTGTTGTTTAATTTAATTGCTGAGAAAAATATAATATTTGAATATGTTAATTGAACAGAAATACAAGTAATGGACTCAAATGCATAAAATACAATTTAGTAGATGAATATTATAAATAGGAAACTCAAGTTTCAATGTTATGTTAAGCATATATCTCTAGACGGGAGTGCAAGATCTTCCTATTACAGTCTATTGCTTTTGTTTTTTCTTAAGTAATTTGTCTGAAGATTATATAAATCATTTCAAATTGCATTGAGGCAAAGCAGGCAATTTAGAAAATTGAAAAATTTAAATTGAACAGAGTATTGACAATTCACTTATTCCTAACAGATTTTAAAATTCTAAAAATTGCAAAAATGCAATATTTTGATTTTTAAATTTGTTGTTAATGTCGTTTGATTTGATTGGTGAGAAAAATACAATATTTGAATATCTTAATTGAACAAAATTTCAAGTAATGGACTCAATTGCATAAAATACACTTTAGTGGATGAATATTATAAACAGCAATCCCAAGTTTCAATGTTGTGTTAAGCATATATCCCTAGATGGGAGTGTAGAACCTTCTTATTACAATCTTTTGCTCTTGTTTTTCTTAAGTAATTTGCCTGAAGATTATATAAATCATTTCAAATTGCATTGAGGCAAAGCAGGCAATTTAGAAAATTGCAAAATTTAAATTGAACAGAGTATTGAAAATTCACTTATTCCTAACAGATTTTAAAATTCTAAAAATTGCAAAAATGCAATATTTTGATTTTTAAATTTGTTGTTAATGTCGTTTGATTTGATTGGTGAGAAAAGTACAATATTTGAATATCTTAATTGAACAAAATTTCAAGTAATGGACTCAATTGCATAAAATACACTTTAGTGGATGAATATTATAAATAGCAATCCCAAGTTTCAATGTTGTGTTAAGCATATATCCCTAGATGGGAGTGTAGAACCTTCTTATTACAATCTTTTGCTCTTGTTTTTTCTTAAGTAATTTGCCTAAAGATTATATAAATTATTTCAAATTGCGTGGAGGCAAAGGTGACAATTTAGAAAATTGCAAAATTTAAATTCAATAGAGTATTGACAATTCATTTATCACTAATAGATTTTAAAATTCTAAAAATTGCAAAATTGAAATATTTTCATTTTTAAATTTATTGTTAATGTCGTTTGATTTAATTGGTGTGAAAAATCTAATATTTGAATATGTTAATTGAATAAAAATACAAGTAATGGACTTTATTGAATAAAAGACACTTTAATGGATGAAGATTATAAATAGCAATCTCAAATTTCAAGGTTATGTGAAGCATATATCCCTAGATAGGAGTGGGGAACCACCTTATTAGAGTTGAAGTTCCCAACTTCACCCTAGGATCTACTAGTTTGTGATACTGAGAGAGGGGGTGAATCAGTATCACCACAATTCGCAATTCGCATGTAAGTGAACAACTTCAATCTCTTCTTAAAAGTGAAATCTTTCTCAGATTCAACTAAGGTAGATCTATTGCTACCTACTAATCACAATAGTCCCCAAAGTCACCTTTCAAACACCTTGCCTAATAGACAATTTGGATGTTCTTGTTTAGGTTTTCGTTAGGTTATGGGCTGGCTGATACTTTAGTTGCATTCACAACTCAATTCAAAATATAGAACGTAAAGCAAATTAAGAACACACGAGATTTACGTGGTTCCGTCAACGTGGCGTACAACCACGGTGGTAGGGACTCTCCTTTACCAAGACTATCCACTATACTTGAGAATTCCAGTTACAATGGATGTCTTAATCTTCTGCTCCTTTCACTATTACAATTACTAAGTAAGTACAATACAAAGAATGTCACTTACTGTGTCTACCATTCTTCTAGCTTGTCTTGCCTCTGTTGAATTGAAAGGCTGCTCCACTGCCGCTTAGAAGTTCACTGCAATGCTCTCTAACCTCTCTTGAAGAAATCTAGAAATACGTTGAATTCTTTCCGATGCTTTGCCGAATTCCTTCTCTAGGTTGTCTCACACAACTCCTGCTTTCACCGTCTCAGGGTCTCACCCGTCTCCTATTTCATGGTCTTACTGTTTCACGGCCTGTCCTCACACTTCTGGTCTGTCACGCCGTTGCATGTTCTGGTCTCACACCATCTCCTGACGTACACCCACGCTTCTGGTCTGTCATTTCACATCTCTTGGCCTGCCTCACACTATTGGTTTTTCTGGTTCACGTCTTTCGGCCTGCCTCACACTTCTGGTCTGCTGTCTTCTCTTCTGGGTGGTGTCACAGATACCAGGTCTGCTGTCTTCTCTTCCGGGTAATCTCACGGATACCGGGTCTGCTGTCTTCTCTTCCGGGTGGTCTCACAGATACCAGATCTGCTGTCTTCTCTTTCGGGAGGTTTGTTTCTTATTTCTCCCCTTGCTGGTTGCGCGTTTCTGGTTTGCTTGCAGGAGGTCGTATGTTCTGGTTTGCTCTCCCGGTGGTGACGTTTCTGGTTTGTTCTCCCAGTGGTGTCATTTCTGATCTCTTGCTATTCTACTCTCTTTCCAGCCATCTCCTCTCGACCTCTGTTCTTCGTTCAGCCCCCCTTCAGCCGTCTCCTCTTTTTCTCCGTTTTTTTTTTTTTGCCAACAGTGGGGTTCCCTTTTGGTATATTATTTTCTCTTCTTTTTGGCCAGTTGTTGTAGGGTTACTGTTTATTCAATTTTGTTGGCCCCCCTTTTTTGTTTTGTCTTCCAAGGCCTTTATATACTCTCTTCCATGAAACCCTAAGAGGGCTTACATGGCAGATTTATGTTCTTGCCCTTACACAGTGGATTTACTTTCTTGCTCTTCCATGTGGCTTTACTTTCTTGCACACTTAACCCTAGTTGACAACAATTACAACCCATACAAGGCTGTGGGAACAACAATCTGCCCCTTTGTAATTGTTGGCAACACTCACAACAAAAACCATTATGTAGCAGTCCTTCATAATCTTCTTAGAGTAATAATCCAGAAGTAGATGGATTTCAACTCCCCCTAAATATGCACTCCCCCTACACTGTTGCTTTTCTCCCCATTTGCCAACCAATTACAAATATGAAAAACCTACAAAGTAGAGATGGAGGATTCACCTAAACTTCAAGCTTGAGGAGGCATTTGCACAGACAGACTCATTCTGTACTTTTCAAACAACTATGCGGACAGAGGTTTAGTTAGAATATCTGAGATTTGATCTTTAGTGCCAACATACTCCAACTGAATTGTGCCCTCTTCCACTTGATCCCTGATAAAGTGATACCGGATGTCAATATACTTGCTCCTTGAATGTTGAACTGGATTCTTGCTAAGATCAATTGCACTTTGATTATCACAAAGTACACTCACTGGTAACTTCACTTCAACACCCAAATCGGCCAATTGTCTTTGCATCCATATCACCTGAGTACATGCTACACAAGCAGCCATATACTTAGCCTCTGTTGTGCTCAAAGCAACACTATTTTGCTTTTTACTTAGTCATGCAACACACTTTGAACCCAAGTAGAAACTGCAGCCATTGGTTGATTTTCTGTCATCTGTACTTCTTACCTAGTCTACATCAGTGTATGCTCGTAGTTTTACAGAATCCATGGTAGGATACCACAAGCCCATTTCCAGTGTCCCCTTGAGGTATCTTAGGATTCTTTTCACTGCCAACACATGAGATTCCTTAGGATCAGCTTGGAATCTACTGGTGATGCACACAACTTGCATGAGATCAGGCCTTGATGCTGTAAGGTACAGAAGGCTCCCTATCATCTTCCTATATTCTGTAGGGCTTGTACTCCTTCCTTCCTGATCTTTTGTTAACTTGTAGCCTACTGGCATAGGGGTACCGACAGGTCTGCTATCCTCAATGCCAAACTTTTTCAGCATCTCTTTGGCATATTTTGTCTGAGAAATAAAAATACCTTTTTCACACTGTTTTATCTATAATCCAAGAAAGTAAGTCATTTCTCCAATCAGTGACATCTCATATTCCTCGCTCATCTTCTGTGCAAATTCTTGGCATAGCTCAGAGTGATCCCCTCCAAAGATGATGTCATCTACATATACTATGGTTATCAGTTGGCCTTTCTCTGAGTTGAACACATATAGGTTATTATCAACTATTCCTCTTCTGAAGTTCAACCTTCTCAAATACGCGTCCAGCCTACTATACCATGCTCTTGGGGCTTGTTTAAGGCCATACAAGACTTTCTTTAGCTTACACACATGTGTCTCATCCTCACTGATTTGTACTCCATCGGGTTGTTCAATATACACTTCTTCTTTTTGGAGCCCATTCAAAAAGGCTGATTTCACATCCATTTGGTAAACTTTATACCTCTTATGTGATACCAAAGCTAAGAACACTTTGATAGTTTCCAACCTTGCTACTGGTGCAAAAGTTTCATCAACATCTACTCTTTTTATCTGAGTGTAGCCTTTGCAAACTAGCCTAGCGTTGTTCCTCACCACCTTGCCATCTTCATTATGTTTATTTTTAAACACCCATTTTGTTCCTATGTGTTGAATTATCTTGATTTTTAGGATTTGATTATTACGAATATTTAATCCTGATTTTTTGTCCTAATTATTAGGAAATAACTATAAATGATTAGTTAGGAAATGATTTATCAGTTGTGGGATTATGATTTATCAGTATCCCTTGATTTGTGGGATTATAATTATATTTTACAAATTTGTTTTTTTTCTTAATTAGTATTTGTAGAAGCCCTATAAATAGCTTTGTAATCCTAGTACAAAATCATCGAAAGTTATCACAATTCTTTTCTCTAAATTCTTCATGGTATCAGAGCTTTAGGCTCATTCTTCTGAGATAGTGTTGCAGTGCATCCTTCATTGATGCGATAATCTTCCAATCACATCCTTTATTGCTGGGTTTGCCTTTGTCTTTAACAATCTGATCGCAGCTATTATTATTGTGATCTCTTTAGCTATATTTTTTCCTCTTTCGCTTCTAAACTTGTCCCAATTCTTGCCCTAAAACCTAATTCACTTGCAGCCTTTATTGTTTCTGTTTTTTTTGTCCTTCCTTTCCAAGTACTTTCTTTGTACCTGGAATTATCCATGTCTGAGACAAAATTGATTGGAAATACTTTGGGTCAAAATGAGGAGCCTAACACCAACCATATGACCGGAGATCTACAAAATGTGAGAGTAACTTATAGGCTGAATGAAAAGAATTATCTCAAATGGTCTCAATTCGTCAAGACCTATTTAAAGGGTAAAGGAAGACTCAGTCATCTTCTCAAAACAGGTCCAACACCAGAAGATCCCACATTCAACGCATGGGATGAGGCAGATTCAATGATCATGTCATGGCTTTGGGATTCAATGGATCCAACTATAAGTGATACATGTATGTTTCTCAAAACTGCGAAGGAGATTTGGGAATCTATTCGCAAGACTTATTCAAAGGCTCGAGATGCAGCACAAGTATATGAAATCAAGGTAAAGACAAATGCAACAAAACAAGGGAGCAAAACGGTGACGGAATATGCCAATTCCCTTCAAAATCTATGGCAAGAACTTGATCATTATCGAGTATTTGAGATGAAGTGTGCGGATGATGCTGCAACTCTAAAAACCTTCATTGAAAAGGATCGAGTATATGATTTCCTGGCAGGTCTTAATTCTGAATTTGACCAAGTTAGGATTCAAATACTTGGGAAGGAAGAAATCCCTTCTTTGGAAGAGACAATCTCTCTAATTCGGGCAGAAGAAAGTCGAAGGGGAGTAATGTTAGAGCCTCAAGCTATGGAAGGCTCAACATTAGTAACTCGCAATGTGTCAACACAAGAAAGAGGAAAGGTGGATACTTCAAGGCCTACATGGAGGGATAATCGAGATAGTTTATGGTGTACCCACTGTAAGAAGCCAAGGCATACAAAGGAACGTTGCTGGAAGTTGAATGGAAAACCAGCAACCTCAAGCCGAGAGTGGGGAAACAAAGGAGGACAGCCCAGGCCCCAGGCTCATTTAATTGAACACACTAGCCAGCAAATCAGTCACAGTGAAGGACAAGTGAAAGAATCCTTCAGCAATGAGGAAATTGAAAGAATTAAAGGGCTTTTAGGGTCTCTTGATAAACCCTCTAGTGCATGTTCCTTAGCACTCTCAGGTAAGTCTCCATTCTCTTTTAGTCTAAATGCCTCAGAAAAACTCTCAAGTGAAGCTTGGATAATAGACTCAGGTGCCACTGATCACATGACTCACACTGCACATTTTTTTATTACCTACACCCCATGTCCAGGGAATAGGAAAATAGTAGTGGCAGATGGCTCTATGGCTACTGTTGCAGGAGTTGGTGATATCTATATTACACTTATTCTCACTCTAAAAGATGTTCTCCATGTGCCGAAACTATCAGCCAACTTAGTCTCTATACAAAGGCTCACCAACAACCTCAAATGTTATGCAATGTTTTACCTTACCTACTGTGTTTTTCAGGAACAGGATTTGGAGAGGAAGATTGGACTTGCTAAGGAAAGGAATGGGTTGTAGAGATGCCAAGTATTTCAAAGAAAGTCATGAACAATTCACCCTTATCATTTCTTAGTACTTCAAATAAGGATGTCATTTGGCTTTACCATTTTCGTTTTGGGCATCCATCTTTCCGTGTCTTAAAGATCATGTTTCCTCCTTTGTTTAAAGGATTAGATATGAGTCAATTCCAATGTAATACTTGTGAATTTGCTAAGCACACCCGTGTATCTTTTCCTATAAACAACAAAAGAAGTTCTCATCCTTTTGATTTGATTCACAGTGACATTTGGGGACCCTCCACAATTCCAAATATCTCAGGGGCTCGATGGTTCGTTTCTTTAATCGATGATTGCACTAGGGTCACATGGATATTTTTACTCAAACACAAATCTGATGTAAGTAGTATTATTCCTAATTTTAATTCTATGGTTCAAAATCAATTTGGAGTTAAAATTAAGCGCTTTCGATCAGATAATGCTAAAGACTACTTTAATAAGACTTTGTCAAGATACTTCCAAAAGGAAGGGATCATCCATGAGTCATCTTGTGTAAACACCCCACAGCAAAATGGGGTGGCTGAAAGAAAAAATGGTCATTTGCTTAACACTACTCGAGCATTATTGTTTCATGGAAATGTCCCTAAGTCTTATTGGGGGGAAGCTGTCCTTACATCTACATACATGATTAATAGATTGCCATCAAGAGTATTAGATTTCAAAATTCCTATGACAGTTCTTTCTAGCTTTTATCCCCATTTCAGGACAACAAATAATCTCATACCTAGAATCTTTGGTTGCACCTCATTTGTACATGTTCATAATCAGCGAAGGGAAAAACTAGATCCTAGAGCAATCAAATGTGTCTTTCTTGGTTACTCCTCTACACAAAAGGGGTATAAATGTTATCATCCTCCCTCTCGAAAAACCTATATATCAGTCGATGTTACATTTGTAGAAAATAAACCTTACTTTCCACAGTCTTATCTTCAAGGGGAGAAGTCATTAATTGAAGATAAAGACTTTGATGACCTTAATCTTGACTTACCTCCTAATAATCTTCCAATCCGGGCTCCCACTTTTGTTCAACCAATCCTTGATCAATCAACTTCTGACCAATCAGCCTCTAACTTTGATCAACGGGCCCCTCATAAATCAGTTTCTGATGAATCAGTTCGTGCTACTTCAATCCCAAACTCATTCTCTACAATTGAGCCTATTCTGGAACAAGAGTCCACTCCCATATCTCCCCATATTTATGACTCTATGAGATTTCCTCAGGTATACTCAAGAAATACAACAATTCCAGACCAAACACAAGTTCAAGATTCCCATCTGGGTTTTGAAAATGAATTTCCAGTAAGTTCCGACTCTCCTTTACATAAACCATCAATTGATATGCTAGAAAATGACTTACATCTTCCCATTGCTGTTAGAAAAGGTACTAGAGAGTGCACAAAGCAATCCCTATATCCACTATCTCACTATGTGTCACTTAACCGCCTATCACCATCTCATAAAAATTTCATTGTGAGTCTAAACACCTTTTTTATTCCAAGTACTTTACCTAAGGCATTGTCTAAAGAAGAATGGAGAAATGCAATGAGAGAAGAAATGAACGCACTAGAAAAAAATCTGACTTGGGAGATTGTCGAAAAACTTAAGGGGAAGAATCTTGTGGGTTGTAAATGGGTTTTTACCTTGAAATATAAAGCTGATGGTTCTCTTGAAAGATATAAAGCACGATTGGTGGCAAAGGGTTATACTCAGACTTATGGAGTAGATTATCAGGAGACATTTGCTCCAGTGGCAAAGATGAACACTGTGAGGATTTTACTCTCCTTGGCAGCTCATTTTAATTGGCAACTTCAACAGTATGATGTGAAGAATGCATTCTTACATGGAGACCTAGAAGAGGAGATTTACATGAGTATTCCACCGGGATTTGAAGGAGAAAAGACAACAAATAAAGCATGTAGATTACGGAAAGCACTATATGGGCTCAAGCAATCACCTAGAGCCTGGTTTGGGAGATTTTCCAGAGTTATGAAAGCTTCAGGCTACAAACAAAGTCAAGGTGATCATACCCTCTTCATTAAGCATTTGACAAGAAGGAGAGTGACAACACTTTTAGTGTACGTTGATGATATTATTGTCACAAGGGATGATGATGAGGAGAAACAACAGCTAAAACAATGTTTGATTAAAGAGTTTGAAATAAAAGAGTTAGGAAGACTCAAATACTTTCTTGGCATTGAAGTTTCTTACTCTAGACAAGGAATTTTTGTCTCACAACAGAAGTATGTGACTGATCTCTTGAAGGAAACTGGAAAACTTGGTTGTAAACCAGTAGCTACACCTATTGAGCCTAATAAAAGGCTTGGGGAGGCAAAGGAAGAACCTGCTGTAGATCGAGATATGTATCAAAAATTAGTTGGAAAACTCATCTATTTGGCTCATACTAGGCCTGATATTGCCTATTCAGTAAGTGTGATTAGTCAATTTATGCATGACCCAAGAGAATCACACTTACAAGCTGTCAATCGAGTGCTCCATTATTTAAAAGGAAGTCCCGGAAAAGGAGTCCTATTCAAAAGAAATCAAAAACTAGTGCTGCAAGCTTATACCGATGCTGACTATGCAGGATCTATGGTGGATAGAAGGTCGACATCTGGTTATTGCACTTTTCTTAGTGGAAATTTAGTGACTTGGCGGAGTAAAAAACAAAATGTAGTTGCCAGATCAAGTGCTGAATCAGAATTTCGAGCAATGGCCCAAGGAATATGTGAGCTATTATGGCTTAAAATCATCCTAGAAGATTTGAAAATCAAGTGGGAGGGTCCTATGAAGCTGTATTGTGACAATAAATCAACAATTAATATCACTCATAATCTCGTACAGCATGATAGGACAAAACATATTGAAATTGACAGGCATTTCATCAAAGAAAAGATAGAAGAGGGGTTGATCAACATGTCCTACATACCCTCCGGAGATCAACTAGCTGATGTACTAACCAAAGGACTTAATGGCGGGATCTTTCATGAAATAATCTCCAAGCTGGGAATGGAAGACATCTATTCCTCAGCTTGAGGGAGAGTGTTGAATTATCTTGATTTTTAGGATTTGATTATTGGGAATATTTAATCCTGATTTTTTGTCCTAATTATTAGAAAATAACTATAAATGATTAGTTAGGAAATGATTTATCAGTATCCCTTAATTTGTGGGATTATGATTTATCAGTATCCCTTGATTTGTGGGATTATAATTATATTTTACAAATTTGTTTTTTTCTTAATTAGTATTCGTAGAAGCCCTATAAATAGCTTTGTAATCCTAGTACAAAATCATCGAAAGTTATCACAATTCTTTTCTCTAAATTCTTCACTATGACATTCTTGTTAGTGGGTCTTGGGACCAGCTCCCATGTTTCATTCTTCTCGATTTGATCCAGCTCTTCATTGATAGCTTTGACCCAGACTTTGTCTTGTGCAGCCTCTTCAACAGAATTAGGTTTAACTTGTGAGAGTAAAACAGTAGCTCCCACAATTCTTCTTCTTGTTGTAACTCCTGCTGATGGGTCACCTATTATCTAATTTTCTTGATAAGCACTGGTCCATGTCTTCTTTGTCTTTCTCTCCTGCATAGTCTTAGTTGCAAGAGAATCTCCTTCTTCATCTTCAGACTCACTCTTTTCTGAGTCTGAACTTACTTCTTTTCCCTCTTCTTTATGTTGGTCAGATTCTTTATCTATCTTGAAGTCATCTTCTTCATTGTCCTCAGCTTCTCCATTATGCATTGTTTTCTAGTTTTCATCTATTCTCACATTACTGGAAGTGACCACTTTTCCCAATTTATGCAGAAAAACTCTGTAACCTTTTGTCTTTGCTGAGTATCCTACAAAGATGCCTTCATCTGACCTAGCATGGAATTTTCCCAAGTTTTGCTCCTTGTTCTTCACAAAACATGGGTTACCAAAGATTCTAAGATACTTGGCTGTTGTCTTCTTCCCACTTCATAGCTTATATGGAGTCTTATCAGTATTGGGCCTTAGTAAAACTTTGTTTAATAGGTGCACAACTGTAAATGTTATTTCTGTCCAAAATCTTGTGTGAAGCTTGGATTCCAGCAGTAGAGTTCTTGCCATTTCAACCATAGCTCTATTTTTCCTCTCTACCACCCCGTTTTGTTGAGGTGTTCTTGTTGTTGCCATCTGATGGTGACTTCCATGCTTCCCAAGGTAATCTTCAAAAGCTCCATTTGTGAATTCAGTGCCTTGATTTGACCTCAATACTTTGATCTTCTTTCCACTCTCATTTTCAGCCAATCTTCTGTATCTCTTGAAGCATTTCAAAACTTCTGACTTGTGTTTAAGGTGCATGATGTAAGTCCTTCTGGAATAATCATCAACAAACAAGATGAAGTACCTCTCACCATTCAACCCTTTTTTTCTCATCGATCCACACAAATTAGTATGTACAATGTCAAGTACTGCTTTAGAACTGACCTCTTTGGTCTTATATAGCTTTCTGACCTGTTTTCCTTTAGAGCATGCTGAATAGACATACTCCCTCTCTCTCTTGAGGTCTGGAATGTCTCTGTTTGCATAAGTAGTGGTCAGCTTCCGCATATTCTTCTGTGTTAAGTGTCTCAACCTCCTATGCTAGAGTTGATTTTCTTCTTCTTTTGTAAGTAAACAGCTGTTTGTCTTGTCCTCATCAATCACATATAAATTTCCAGTTATTCTCTTCCCGGCTGCAACAGTATTGCCTTCTTTACTCTTTACTTGGCAACCTATTTTTGTGAATATCACTTTATGGTCTTCATTGCATAATTGGCTGACAGATGCTAGATTATATCTGAGTCCTTCAACGTGTTCAGCTTTCCTTTTCCAATATTTACTGACCCTTGACCATTGATGTTGAGTGAATCATCTTTACCAAACTTGACTTTGCCTTTTCTTGACTTGTTCAACTTTGATAATTTACTTTTGTCTCTTGTCATGTATGAAGTGCACCCACTATCAAGGATCCACTGCTTATCCTTGTAGTCAGCCTTTAGTGCAATTTCAGCTATATTAGCCACCTCCCTTTTAACTTTATATTTCTTCTTTTGAACTGGCTTGATGATAGCTTTCTCCTTTTTCTCAACTTTGACTGTACTAATTTCTTTCATTGTGCCATTTAGTGTCTTCTCTTGCTCAGGGAGAAGTGTCATGCATCTCTTGGTATTATGGCCATCCTGCCTGTACCTTTCACACTATTCCAAATCTCCCAATATAGCAAACTTGTTCTTTGAAACCACTAGTTTGGGTTTTCACCAACAATTCTTGTCAGTGTGTCCTTGCCTTTTACAGTATGTGCAAGAACTCATAATAGGTGTTCTCCTATGAATTTTGTATTGTCTCCCCCTGTATGTAGAATCGTATCTTCTCAAGTTGGAGACATATACTGGCCTTCTCCACCAGCATTTACTTGCCTTATGACCCTAAACTTCACAATAAAGATAGTAACCTTGAAACGGCCTCTTCTTGGGTCTAATCACAGCTTGTTTTCTTTTGTTCATTACTTGCTGTGTAGGCTTGGTTGCTAGTTTCTTTGCTTGTGTGACTTTCATTTCAGCCACCTTCTTCTCCTCCTTCTGTTCAGCCGTAGCCTTTTGCTGGCTGACTTTCTTTTCTTCATTTTTGTTTGCAACCCTAGGTTGCTTCTTCAAATCTTCTTTATTTTCAGCCTTCACTGTTCTTGGCTGATTAGTCGTTTCTTTCTAAGACTTAACCTTCTCTTTCAACTTCTGTGGCAAAGTCTCATTATCTTTAGGTAATGCAGCATCAGATTGCTGCACTTTCTCTTTATTCTTCTTTTCTCTTGCAGAACTTGTTTCTCCTATCACTTCAAACTTCTGCAAGTTCTCTTCACTCTTTTTGAGTTGTTTCTGAAGTCTCAGCGACTTTATCTCCATTTCTTCAATTGTTGAAGTCCTTGAGCCAAGCTCCATAGTAAGGTCTTCACATATTTTGATTTGTTCTTCAAATCTTCTCTTCAAGTCAATATGTTCAACCCTTATTTCATCCTTTTGACTTTCTGCTTCCTCAATATTTGCTTCAACTTGTTTTATAATGGCCTCCAACCTTCTTATAGTTCTACCCCTTCTGATTATCTCTTTTGAAGCTATTTCTAACTCAGCTTCAAGATCTGGTTCTTCTTCATCAATCTCCTCTTCCTCTTCAGAGGTTGAACTACCACATTGAGCTAATGCCATAAAGGCATGCTCATCTAATGAGTCTACATCTTCCTCCTCATCAACTTTTTTTGTTTGGCTCACATAACTCTTGAATGAGCCTTTCTTCTTCTTCTGTGGGTTAGCAGTCTTCTTGCTGGACTTCCTTGACTTGAATGGTCTTCTCCTTTTTGAATTATGCTCATCATCACCGTCCTCATCTTCATCATCAAGTTTCACTTTGCACTGAGAAGCAAAGTGTCCAGTCTGTCCATAACGATAACATCTCAAGGACAACTATCCTTTTCCCTTCCTAGACCCCTTTTTGAACTTCCTTGTGAAGTATGCCAACACTTCAACTTCACTTTCTTCCTCATCATCATCATCATCCTCACTAGATAATTCTTCCTCTTCTTTTATCTTCAAGTGTTTCATAGCTTTGAAAGCTACCTCCTTTGATACCTTTGACGTTGAGGAGCTCTCAATTGACTTTATTCTCATCTCATATGCAATGAGATTGCACGGGAGATCATGCAAAGACATAGAATTGAGATCTCTACTCTCCTCTATGGGTGCCACCTTTAAGGCAAACCTCTCAGGTAGAATTCTCAGAATTTCACAATAGATGAGTCCTTCTTGTTCTTCCCATGACTTCTAAGATCGTTTACAGCATTAATAACCTTGGTGAAGAACTCTCAAACTGTCTCATTTTTTTGCATTCTGAGAGATTCATATCTCTCATTGAAAACTTGAAGCTTAACCTCCTTCATTATGCCATCACCTTCATAGACTTTCTGCAATCTGTCTCATATCTCCTTGGTAGATTTGCAGTCCATAACTTTAGCATATTCAACATCTGCCAATGCTGAAATGATGACATTTGAGGCCTTCCCATTTATCTCAAACTGTCTTAATTCCTCTGGGGTTAGATCTTTACCTTCTTCTAGAGGCTCAAAACCCTCCTGTATAGATTTCACCATGTTCAAGCCCGTGGTTGCAAATACCACCTGCATTCTCGCTCTCCACATATGGTAGTTGGTTCCGTTGAAGATTGGAACTTTCTTGTTATAAATAGTGTTGGTGCTAGTACTAGTACCAGCGTCCATTTTTCAGTATGCTGAACAAGTTAAAACTTTTGGAGCTCTTCAAACTAGTACACCAAGCTGTTAAGTTTTATCCTGGTGAACCTGTGCTCTGATACCAATTAAAGTTCCCAACTTCACCTTAGGATCTACTAGTTTGTGATATTGAGAGGGGGGCAATCTCTTCTTAAAAGTGAACTCTTTCTCAAATTCAACTAAGGTAGATCTATTGCTACCTATTAATCACAATAGTCCCCAAAGTCACCTTTCAGACACCTTGCCTAATAGACAATTCGGATGTTCTTGTTTAGGTCTTCGTTAGGTTATGGGTTGGCTGATACTTTAGCTACGTTCATAACTCAATTCAAAACACAGAACGTAAAGCAAATTAAGGACACATGAGATTTACGTGGTTCCGTCAACGTGACGTTCATCCACGGTGGTAAGGACTCTCCCTTACCAAGACTATCCACTATACTTGAGAATTTCAGTTACAATGGATGTCTTAATCTTTTGCTCCTTTCACTATTGCAATTACTAAACTAGTACAATACAAAGAGTGTCACTTACTGTGTCTACCCTTCTTTTAGCTTGTCTTGCCTTTGTTGAATTGAAAGGCTGCTCCACTGCCGCTTAGAAGTTCACCGTAATGCTCTCTAACCTCTCTTGAAGAAATCTGGAAATATGTTGAGTTCTTTCCGATGTTTCGCCGAATTCCTTCTCTAGGTTGTCTCACACAGCTCCTGCTTTCATCGTCTCATGGTCTCACTCGTCTCCTATTTCATGATCTTACTATTTCACGGCCTATCCTCACACTTCTGGTTTGTCATGTCGTTGCACGTTCTGGTCTCATGTCATCTCCTGACGTACACCCACGCTTTTGGTCAGTCGTTTTACATCTCTTGGCCTCCCTCACGCTACTGGTTTTTCTGGTTCACGTCTTTCAGCCTGCCTCACGCTTCTGGTCTACTGTCTTCTCTTCCGGGTGGTGTCACGGATACCAGGTCTGCTGTCTTTTCTTTCAGGTGATCTCATGAATACCAGGTCTACTGTCTTCTCTTCCGGGTGGTCTCATAGATACCAAGTCTACTGTCTTCTCTTCCAGGAGGCTTGTTTCTTATTTCTCCTCTTGCTGGTTGTGCATTTCTGATTTGCTTACAAGACGTGTTTCTAGTTTCCTTGCAGGAGGTCGCACGTTCTGGTTTGCTCTGACGTTTCTGGTTTGCTCTCCCAATGGTGTCATTTCTGATCTCTTGTCGTTTTGCTCTCTATTCGACCGTCTCCTCTCAACCTCTATTCTTCGTTCAGCCCCCCTTCGGTCGTCTCCTTTTTTTCTCTTTTTTTTTTTTGTCAACAGTGGGGTTCTCTTTTGGTATATTATTTTCCCTTCTTTTTGGCCGATTGTTGTAGGGTTGTTGTTTATTCAATTTTGTTGGCCCCCCTTTTTTGTTTTGTCTTCCAAAGAGATTTCATGAAACCCTAATAGGGTTTACGTGGTGGATTTATGTTCTTGCCCTTACACGGCAGACTTACTTTCTTGCCCTTCCATGTGGCTTTACTTTCTTGCACACTTAACCCTAGTTGACAACAATTACAACCTATACAAGGCTGTGGGAACAACAAAAGTCCATTGTTTTCCCTTTTTCTTAAGTAATTTGTATGAAAACAAGAAATCATTTCAAATTGCATTGAGGCAAAGGAGACAATTAAGAAAATTGCAAATTTTAAATTCAACAGAGTATTGACAATTCATTTATCCCTTGTAGATTTTAAAATTCTAAAAATTGCAAAAAGGCAATATTTTGATTTTTAAATTTATTGTTAATGTCGTTTGATTTGATTGGTGAGAAAAATACAATATTTGAATATCTTAATTGAACAACAATACAAGTAATGGACTCAATTGCATAAAATACACTTTAGTGGATGAATATTATAAATAGCAATCCCAAGTTTTAATGTTGTGTTAAGCATATATCCCTAATTGGGAGTGCAGAACTTTCTTATTACAGTCAATTACTTTTACTTTTTCATAAGTAATTTGCCTAATGATTATATAAATCATTTCAAATTGCGTTGAGGCAAAGGAGACAATTTAAAAAATAGCAAAATTTAAATTCAACAGAGAATTGACAATTCATTTATCCCTAGTAGATTTTAAAATTCTAGAAATTGCAAAAATGCAATATTTTCATTTTTAAATTTATTATTAATGTTGTTTGATTTGATTAGTGAGAAAAATACAATATTTGAATATCTTAATCGAACAAAAATACAAGTAATGGACTCAATTGCATAAAATACACTTTAGTGAATGAATATTATAAATAGTAATCCCAAGTTTCAATGTTGTGTTAAGGATATAACCCTAAATGGGATTACAGAACCTTCTTATTACAATCCATTGCTTTTACTTTTTCTTAAGTTATTTGCTTGAAGATTATATAAATCATTTCAAATTACGTTGAGGCAAAGGAGGCAAGTTAGAAAATTCCAAAATTTAAATTGAACAGAGTATTGACAATTCACTTATCCATAGGAGATTTTAAAATTCAAAAAATTGCAGAATTGATATATTTTGATTTTTCAATTTATTGTTAATGTCGTTTGATTTAATTGGTGAGAAAAATATAATATGTGAAAAATATAATATTTGAATATGCTAATTGACCAAAAATACAAGTAATGGACTTAATTGCATAAAAGACACTTTAGTAGATGAATATTATGAATTGCAATCTCAAGTTTCAAGGTTGTGTGAAGCATATATCCCAAGATAGGAGTGGGGAACCATCTTATTAGAGTCCATTCCTTTTCCTTTTTCTTAACTAATTTGTCTCAAGACAAGAATTCTATAAATCATTTCAAATTGCATTGAGGCAAAGGAGACAAAGGAGACAATTAAGAAAATTTAAAAATTTAAATTCAACAGATTATTGAAAACTTATTTATCTCTGACAGATTTTAAAATTCTAAAAATTGCAAAAATGCAATATTTTGATTTTTAAATTTGTTATTAATGTCGTTTGATTTGATTGGTGAGAAAAATACAATATTTAAATATCTTAATTGAACAAAATTACAAGTAAGGGACTCAATTGCATAAAATACACTTTACTAGATCAATATTATAAATAGCAATCCCAAGTTTCAATTATGTGTTAAGCATATATCCCTAGATGGAAGTGTAGAACCTTCTTATTATAGTTCATTGCTCTTGTTTTTTCTTCAGTAATTTGCCTGAAAATTATATAAATTATTTCAAATTACGTAGAGGCAAGGAGACAATTTAGAAAATTGCAAAATTTAAATTGAACAGAGTATTGACAATTCATTTATCCCTAATAGATTTTAAAATTCTAAAAATTGCAAAATTGAAATATTTTCATTTTTCAATTTATTGTTAATGTCGTTTGATTTAATTGGTGAAAAAATATAATATTTGAATATGTTAATTGAATAGAAATACAAATAATAGACTCAATTGCATAAAAGACACTTTAGTAGATGAATATTATGAATTGCAATCTCAAGTTTCAAGGTTGTGTGAAGCATATATCCCTAGATGGGAGTGGAGAACCATTTTATTAGAGTCCATTCCTTTTCCTTTTTCTTAACTAATTTGTCTAAAGACAAGAATTCTATAAATCATTTCAAATTGCATTGAGGCAAAGGAGACAATTAAGAAAATTTAAAAATTTAAATTCAACAGATTATTGATAACTTATTTATCCCTGACAGATTTTAAAATTCTAAAAATTGCAAAAATGCAATATTTTGATTTTTAAATTTGTTATTAATGTCGTTTGATTTGATTGGTGAGAAAAATACAATATTTAAATATCTTAATTGAACAAAATTACAAGTAATGGACTCAATTGCATTAAATACACTTTACTAGATCAATATTATAAATAGCAATCCCAAGTTTCAATTATGTGTTAAGCATATATCCCTAGATGGAAGTGTAGAACCTTCTTATTATAGTTCATTGCTCTTGTTTTTTCTTCAGTAATTTGCCTGAAAATTATATAAATTATTTCAAATTACGTGGAGGCAAAGAGACAATTTAGAAAATTGCAAAATTTAAATTGAACAGAGTATTGACAACTTATTTATCCCCAACAGATTTTAAAATTCTAAAAATTGCAAAAATGCAATATTTTGATTTTTAAATTTGTTATTAATGTCGTTTGATTTGATTGGTGAGAAAAATACAATATTTAAATATCTTAATTGAACAAAATTACAAGTAATGGACTCAATTGCATTAAATACAATTTAGTGGATGAATATTATAAATAGAAAACCCAAGTTTCAATGTTGTGTTAAGCATATATCTCTAGACGGGAGTGTAGAATTTTCTTATTACAATCTATTGGTTTTGCTTTTTCTTAAGTAATTTGCCTGAAGATTATATAAATTATTTCAAATTGCGTTGAAGTAAAAGAGGCAACAAAGAAAATTGCAAAATTTAAATTGAACAGAGTATTGACAATTCATTTATCCCTAGCAAATTTTAAAATTTGAAAAATTGAAAAATTGAAATATTTTGATTTTTAAATTTATTGTTAATGTCATTTAATTTAATTGTTAAGAAAAATATAATATGTGAAAAATATAATATTTGATTATATTAATTGAACAAAAATACAAGTAATGGACTCAATTGCATAAAATACAATTTAGTGGATGAATATTATAAATAGCAATCTCAAGTTTCAAGGTTGTGTGAAGCATATACCCCTAGATGGGAGTGGGGAACTATTTTATTAGAATCCATTCCTTTTCCTTTTTCTTAACTAATTTGTCTGAAGACAAGAATTATATAAATCATTTTAAATTGCATTGAGGCAAAGGGGACAATTAAGAAATTTTAAAAATTTAAATTCAACAGATTACTGACAATTTATTTATCCCTAGTAGATTTTAAAATTCTAAAAATTACAAAAGTGCAATATTTTGATTTTTAAATTTGTTGTTAATGTCGTTTGATTTGATTGGTGAGAAAAATACAATATTTAAGTAAGTTAATTGACAAAATTACAAGTAATGGACTTAATTGCATAAAATACACTTTAGTGGATGAATATTATAAATAATAATCTCAAGTTTCAAGGTTGTGTAAAGTATATATCCTTATATGCGAGTGGGAAACCATCTTTTTCGAATCCATTGCTTTTCCTTTTTCCTAAGTAATTTGTTAAAAAACAAGAATTCCATAAATCATTTTAAATTGCACTGAGGCAGAGGAGACAATTAAGAAAATTGCAAAATTTAAATTCTAATGATTATTGACGATTTATTTATCCCTAACTGATTTTAAGGTTTTAAAAATTGCAAAAATGCAATATTTTGATTTTTAAATTTGTTGTTAATGTTGTTTGATTTGATTGGTGAGAAAAATACAATATTTGAGTAAGTTAATTGAACAAAATTACAAGTAATGAACTCAATTGCATAAAATACACTTTAGTGGATGAATATTATAAATAGCAATCTCAAGTTTTAAGGTTGTGTAAAGCATATATCCCTAGATAGGAGTGGGGAACGATCTTATTCGAGTCGATTGCTTTTCCTTTTTCCTAAGTACTTTGTCAAAATACAAGAATTTTATAAATCGTTTTAAATTGCACTAAGGTAGAGGAGACAATTAAGAAAATTGCAAAATTTAAATTCTAATGATTATTGACGATTTATTTATCCCTAATTGATTTTAAAGTTCTAAAAATTGCAAAAATACAATATTTTGATTTTTAAATTTGTTGTTAATGTCGTTTGTTTTGATTGGTGTGAAAAATACAATATTTGAATAAGTTAGATGAACAAAAATACAAGTAATGGACTCAATTGCATAAAATACACTTTAGTGGATGAATATTGTAAATAACAATCACAAGTTTCAAAGTTGTGTGAAGCATATATCCTAGATGGGAGTGGGGAACCATTTTATTAGATTCAATTCCTTTTCCTTTTTCTTAACTAATTTGTCTGAAGACAAGAATTCTATAAATCATTTCAAATTGTATTGAGGCAAAGGGGACAATTAAGAAATTTTAAATATTTAAATTCAACAGATTATTGATAATTTATTTCTCCTTAGCAGATTTTAAAATTCTAAAAATTGCAAAAGTGCAATATTTTGATTTTTAAATTTGTTGTTAATGTCGTTTGATTTGATTGCTGAGAAAAATACAATATTTGAGTAAGTTAATTGAACAAAATTACAAGTAACAGACTCAATTGCATAAAATACACTTTAGTGGATGAATATTATAAATAATAATCTCAAGTTTCAAGGTTGTGTAAAGCATATATCTCTAGATGCGAGTGGGAAACCATCTTATTCGAGTCCATTGCTTTTCCTTTTTCTTAAATAATTTGTTAAAGAACAAGAATTCCATAAATCATTTCAAACCGCTTTGAGGCAAAGGAGACAATTAAGAAAATTGCAAAATTGAAATTCAACAGAGAACTGACAATTCATTTATCCCTAACAGATTTTAAAATTCAAAAAATTACAAAATTGAAATATTTTGATTTTTAAATTTATTGTTAATGTCGTTTGATTTCATTGGTGAGAAAAATATAATCTGTGAGAAATATAATATTCGAATATGTCAATTGAACAAAAATACAAGTAATGGACTCAATTCCATAAAATACGCTTTAGTGGATGAGTATTATAAATATCAATCTCAAGTTTCAAGGTTGTGTAAAGCATATATCCCTAGATGGGAGTGGGGAACCAACTTTTTAGTGTCCATCGGTTTTCCTTTTTTCTAAGTAATTTATCTGAGGACAACAATTTTATAAATTGTTTCAAATTACATTTAGGCAAAGGAAACAGTTAAGAAAATTGCAAAAGTTAAATTCTACAGATTATTAACAATTTCTTTATCCCGAGCAAATTCTAAAATACTAAAAATTGCAAAAATGGAATATTTTGATTTTTAAATTTATTGTTAATGTCATTTGATTTCATTGGTGATAAAAATATAATATGTGAAAAATACAATATTTGAATATGTTAATTGAACAAAAATACACATAATGGACTTAATTCAATAAAATACACTTTAGTGGATGAATATTATAAATAGCAAATCCAAGTTTCAATGTTGTGTTAAACATATATTCCTAGATGAAAGTGTAGAACCTTCTTATTACAGTCTATTGTTTTTTCTTTTTCTTAAATAATTTGCCTGAAGATTATATAAATCATTTCAAATTGCGTTGAGGTGAAGGAGTCAATTCCGAAAATGGCAAAAGTTAAATTCAACAGAGTATTCACAATCCTTTTATCTTTTACAGATTTTAAAATTCTAAAAATTACAAAAATGCAATATTTTGATTTTTAAATCTATTGTTAATGTCGTTTGATTTAATTGGTGAGAAAAATATAATATGTTAAAAATATAATATTTGAATATGTTAATTGAACAAAAATACAAGTAATGAATTCAATTCCATAAAATACTCTTTAGTGGATGAATATTATAAATAGCAATCTCAAGTTTCAAGGTTGTGTAAAGCATATATCCCTAGATGGAAGTGGGGAACCAACTTTTTAGAATCTATTGGTTTTCCTTTTTTCTAAGTAATTTGTCTGAAGACAGAAATTCTACAAATCGTTTCAAATTACATTGAGGCAAAAGAGACAATTAAGAAAATTGAAAAATTTAAATTCTACAGATTATTAATAATTTTTTATCTAGCGCAGATTTTAAAATTCTAAAAATTGCAAAAATGGAATATTTTGATTTTTAAATTTATTATTAATGTCGTTTGATTTGCTTTGTGAGAAAAATATATTATGCGAAAAATACAATATTTGAATATGTTAATTGAACAAAAATACACATAATGGACTCAATAACATAAAATATACCTTAGTGGATGAATATTATAAATAGCAAACCCAAGTTTCAATGTTGTGTTAAGCATATATCCTTAGGTTGAAGTGTAGAACCTCCTTATTATAGTCCATTATTTTTACTTTTTCTTAAGTAATTTTGTTGAAGATTATATAAATCATTTCAAATTGCGTTGAAGCAAAGGAGACAATTCAGAAAATTGCTAAAGTGAAATTCAACAGCGTATTGACAATTCACTTATCCCTAGTAGATTTTGAAATTCGAAAAATTGCAAAATTGAAATATTTTGATTTTTAAATTTATTGTTAATGTTGTTTGATTTAATTACTGAGAAAAATATAACATGTGAAAAATTTAACATTTGAATATGTTAATTGAACAAAAATACAAGTAATGGACTCAATTGCATAAAATACACTTTAGTGGATGAATATTATAAATAGCAAACACAAGTTTCAATGTTGTCTTAAGCATATATCCCTAGATGGGAGTGCAGAACTTTCTTCTTACAGTCCATTGTTTTTGTTTTTTCTTAAGTAATTTGCTTGAAATATATATAAATCATTTCAAATTGCATGGAGGCAAAGGAGACAATTTTGATAATTACAAAATTTAAATTCAACAGAGTACTGATAATTCATTTATTCCTAGCAGATTTCAAAATTCAAAAAATTGCAAAATTGAAATATTTTGATTTTTAAATTTATTGTTAATGTCGTTTGATTTCATTGGTGAGAAAAATATAATACGTGAGAAATATAATATTCGAATATGTCAATTGAACAAAAATACAAGTAATGGACTCAATTCCATAAAATACACTTTAGTGGATGAGTATTATAAATAGCAATCTCAAGTTTCAAGGTTGTGTAAAGCATATATCCCTAGATGGGAGTGGTGAACCAACTTTTTAGTGTCCATTGGTTTTCCTTTTTTCTAAGTAATTTGTCTGAAGACAGGAATTCTATAAATTGTTTCAACATTACATTGAGGCAAGGAGACAATTTAAGAAAATTGTAAAATTTAAATTCAATAGATTATTTACAATTTATTTGTTCCTAGCAGATTTTAAAATTCTAAAAACTGCAAAAATGCAATATTTTGATTTTTAAATTTATTGTTAANACTGAGGCAGAGGAGACAATTAAGAAAATTGCAAAATTTAAAATCTAATGATTATTGTGATCTATTTATCCCTAACTGATTTTAAAGTTCTAAAAATTGCAAAAATACAATATTTTATTTTTTTTAAATTTGTTGTTAATGTCGTTTGATTTGATTGGTGTAAAAAATATAATATTTGAATAGGTTAATTGAACAAAAATACAGAGTAATGGACTCAATTCCATAAATACACTTTAGTGGATGAGTATTATAAATAGCAATCTCAAGTTTCAAGGTTGTGTAAAGCATATATCCCTAGATGGGAGTGGGGAACCAACTTTTTAGTGTCCATCGGTTTTCCTTTTTTCTAAGTAATTTGTCTGAGGACAGGAATTCTATAAATCGTTTCAAATTACATTGAGGCAAAGGAGACAATTAAGAAAATTACAAAATTTAAATTCTACAGATTATTAATAATTTCTTTATCTTGAGCAAATTCTAAATTACTAAAAATTGAAAAAATGTAATATTTTGATTTTAAATTTATTGTTTATGTCATTTGATTTGATTGGTGATAAAAATATAATATGTGAAAAATACAATATTTGAATATGTTAATTAAACAAAAATACACGTAATGGACTCAATTCAATAAAATACACTTTAGTGGATGAATATTATAAATAGCAAACCCAAGTTTCAATGTTGTGTTAAGCATATATTCCTAAATGGAAGTGCAAAACCTTCTTATTATAGTCCATTGCTTTTGCTTTTTCTTAAGTAATTTGGCTGAAAATTATATAAATCATTTCAAATTGCGTTAAGGAAAAGGAGACAATTCAGAAAATTGCAAAAGCTAAATTCAACAGCATATTAACAATTCATTTATTCCTAGTAGATTTTAAAATTCTAAAAATTGCAAAAATGTAAAATTTTGATTTTCAAATTTATTGTTAATGTCATTTGATTTGATTGGTGTGAAAAATACAATATTTGAATATCTTAATTGAACAAAAATATAAGTAATGGACTCAATTGCATAAAAAACAATTTAGTGGATGAATATTATAAATAGAAATACCAAGTTTCATTGTTGTGTTAAGCATATATCCTGAGATGGGAGTGCAGAACCTTCTTATTACAGTCCATTGGTTTTGCTTATTTAGGCAAAGGAGACAATTTAGAAAATTGCAAAATGTCAATTCAACAGAGTACTGACAACTCACTTATCCCTAGCAGATTTTGAAATTTGAAAAATTACAAAATTGAAATATTTTGATTTTTAAATTTATTGTTAATGTAGTTTGATTTAATTGTTGAGAAAAATATAATATGTGAAAAATATAATATTTGAATATGTTAATTGAACAAAAATACAAGTAATGGACTCAATTGCATAAAATATACTTTAGTGGATCAATATTATAAATAGTAGTCCCAAGTTTCAATTTTGTGTTAAGCATATATTCCTAGATGAGAGTGCAAAACCTTCTTATTACAATCGATTGCTTTTGCTTTTTCTTAAATAATTTGCCTGAAGATTATATAAATTATTTCAAATTGCATTGAGGCGAAGGAGTCAATTCTGAAAATTGCAAAAGTTAAATTCAACAGAGTATTCACAATCCATTTATCCCTAGTAGATTTTAAAATTCTAAATATTGCAAAAATGCAATATTTTGATTTTTAAATTGATTATGAATGTCGTTTAATTTAATTGGTGAGAAAAATATAATATGTCAAAAATATAATATTTGAATATGTCAATCGAACAAAAATACAAGTAATGGACTCAATTCCATAAATTACTCTTTAGTGGATGAATATTATAAATAGCAATCTCAAGCTTCAAGGTTGTGTAAAGCATATATCCCTAGATGAGAGTGGGGAACCAACTTTTTAGAGTTCATTGGTTTTCCTTTTTTCTAAGTAATTTGTCTAAAGACAGAAATTCTATAAATCGTTTCAAATTACATTGAGGTAAAAGAGACAATTAAGAAAATTGCAAAATTTAAATTCTACAGATTATTAATAATTTATTTATTCCGAGCAGATTTTAAAATTCTAAAAATTGCAAAAATGGAATATTTTGATTTTTAAATTTATTATTAATATTGTTTGATTTGATTGGAGAGAAAAATATATTATGTGAAAAATACAATATTTGAATATGTTAATTGAACAAAAATACACATAATGGACCCAATTGCATAAAATACACCTTAGTGGATGAATATTATAAATAACAATCCCACGTTTCAATGTTGTGTTAAGCATATATTCCTAGATGGAAGTGCAGGACCTTTTTATTACAGTCCATTATTTTTGCTTTTTCTTAAGTAATTTGGTTGAAGATTATATAAATCATTTCAAATTGCGTTAAGGCAAGGGAGACAATTCAGAAAATTGCTAAAGTTAAATTCAATAGCGTATTGATAATTCATTTATCCTTAACAAATTTTAAAAATTGCAAAAATGTGATATTTTGATTTTTAAATTTATTGTTAATGTCGTTTGATTTGATTGGTGAGAAAAATACAATATTTGAATATCTTAATTAAATAAAAATACAAATAATGGACTCAATTGCATAAAATACACTTTAGTGGACTCAATTGCATAAAATACATATCATTTTAAATTGCGTTTAGGCAAAGGAGACAATTTAGAAAATTTCAAAATTTGAATTCAACAAAGTTTTGAGAATTCACTTATCCCTAGTAGATTTTAAAATTCTAAAAATCCAAAAATTGCAAAATTGAAATATTTTGATTTTTAAATTTATTGTTCATGTTGTTCAATTTAATTGGTGAGAAAAATATATGTTGTTCCCACAGCCTTATATGGGTTGTGATTGTTGTCAATTAGGGTTAAGTGTGCAAGAAAGTAAAGCCACATAGAAGGACAAAAAAGTAAATCCGCCGCATAAGGGCAAGAACGTAAATCTGCCACGTAAGCCCTATTAGGATTTCATGGAAGAGAGTATATAAAGGCCTTGGAAGACAAAATTGGTTAAGGCCAACACAATTGAATAAATGGTAACCCTACAACAACCAGCCAAAAAGAAGAGAAAAGCAAACCAGAAATGCCTCCTACAAGCAAACCAGAAACACACAACCAGCAAGAGGAGAAATAAGAAACAGACCACCCGGAAGAGAAGACAGCAGACCTGGTATCCGTGAGACAACCCGGAAGAGAAGACAGCAGACCTAGTATCCGTGAGACCACCCGGAAGAGAAGACAGCAGACCTGGTATCCGTGAGACCACCCGGAAGAGAAGATAGCAGACATGGTATCCGTGAGACCACCTAAAAGAGAAGACAACAGACTTGGTATCTGTGAGACCACCCGAAAGAGAAGACAGCAGACCAGAAGCGTGAGGCAAGGTGAAAGATGTGAACCAGAAAAACCAGTAGCGTGAGGCAGGTCAAAAGACGTGAAACAGTAGACCAGAAGCGTGGGTGTATATCAGGAGACGGCATGAGACTAGAACGTTCAACGACATGATAGACCAGAATCATGAGGACAGGCCGTGAAACAGTAAGACCGTGAAATAGGAGATGGGTGAGACCGTAAGACGGTGAAAGCAGGAGCTGTGTGAGACAACCTAGAGAAGGAATTCGGTGAAGCATCGAAAAGAACTCAACGTATTTCCAGATTTCTTCAAGAGAGGTTAGAGAGCGTTGCGGTGAACTTCTAAGCGGCAGTGGAGCAGCCTTTCAATTCAACAGAGGCAAGACAAGCTAAAAGAAGGGTAGACACAGTAAGTGACACTTTTTGTATTGTACTTACTTAGTAATTGCAATAGTGAAAGGAGCAGAAGATTAAGACATCCATTGTAACTAGAATTCTCAAGTATAATGAATAGTCTCAGTAAGGGAGAGTCCCTACCACCGTGGATGTACGTCACATTAACGGAACCACGTAAATCTCGTGTGTCCTTGATTTTCTTTACGTTATGTGTTTTGAATTGAGTTGTGAATGTAACTAAAGTATCAACCAACCCATAACCTAACGAAGACCTAAACAAGAACATTCGAATTGTCTATTAGGCAAGGTGTCTGAAAGGTGACTTTGGGGACTATTGTGATTAGTAGGTAGCAATAGATCTACCTTAGTCGAATTTGAGAAAGAGTTTGCTTTTAAGAAGAGATTGAAGTTGTTCACTTACCTGCGAATTGCGAATTGTGATGATATTGATTCAGCCCCCTTCTCAGTATCACAAACTAGTAGATCCTACGATGAAGTTGAGAACTTCAATTGGTATCAGAGCACAAGTTCACCAGGATAAAACTTAACAGCTTGGTGTACTAGTTTGAAGAGCTCCAAAAGTTTTAACTTGTTTAGCATACTGAGAAATGGATGCTGATACCAGCACCAGCACTACTTACAGCAAGAAGGTTCCAATCTTCAACGGAACCAACTACCATATGTGGAGAGCGAGAATGCAGGTGGTATTTGCAACCATGGGCATGAACGTAGTGAAATCTGTACAGGAGGGTTTTGAGCCTCCAGAAGAAGGTAAAGATCCAACCCCAGAGGAATTAAAACAATTTGAGATAAATGGGAAGGCCTCAAACGTCATCATTTCAGCATTGACAGATGCTGAATATGCTAAAGTTATGGACTGCAAATCTGCCAAGGAGATATGGGACAGATTACAGAAAGTCTATGAAGGTGATGGCAGAATGAAGGAGGCAAAGCTTCAAGTTTTCAAGGAGAGATATGAATCTCTCAGAATGCAGAAAAATGAGACAGTCCAAGAGTTCTTCACCAGGGTTATTGATGCTGTAAACGATCTTAGAAGTCATGGGAAGAACAAGGACTCATCTATTGTGAAGAAAATTCTAAGAATTCTACCTGAGAGGTTTGCCTCAAAGGTGGCAGCCATAGAGGAGAGTAGAGATCTCAATTCTATGTCTCTACATGATCTCCAGTGCAATCTCATTGCATATGAGATGAGAATAAAGTCAACTGAGAGCTCCTCAATGTCAAAGGTATCAAAGGAGGCAGCTTTCAAAGCTATGAAACACTTGAAGATAAAAGAAGAGGAAGAATCATCCAGTGAGGATGATGATGATGATGAGGAAGAAAGTGAAGGTGAAGTGTTGGCATACTTCACAAGGAAGTTCAAAAAGGGGTCTAAGAAGGGAAAAGAACAGTTGTCCTTGAGATGTTATTGTTGTGGACAGACTGGACACTTTGCTTCTTAGTGTAAAGCGAAACTTGATGATGAAGATGAGGATGGTGATGATGATTAGAATTCAAAATGGAGAAGACCATTATTCAAGTCAAGGAAGTCCAGCAAGAAGACTGCTAACCCACAGAAGAAGAAGAGAGGCTCATTTAAGAGTTATGTGAGCTAGACAAAAGAAGCTGATGAGGAGGAAGATGTAGACTCATCAGATGAGCATGCCTTTATGGCATCAGCTCGATGTGGTAGTTCAACCTCTGAAGAGGAAGAGGAGATTGATGAAGAAGAACCAGATCTTGAAGCTGAGTTAGAAGCAGCTTCAAAGGAGATAATCAGAAGGGGTAGAACCATAAGAAGGTTGGAGGCCCATATAAAACAAGTTGAAGCAAAGATTGAGGAAGCAGAAAGTCAAAAGGATGAAATAAGGGCTGAACATATTGACTTGAAGAGAAGATTTGAAGAACAGATCAAAATATGTGAAGACCTTACAATGGAGCTTGGCTCAAGGACTTCAAAATTTGAAGGAATGGAGAAAGAGTTGCTGAGACTTCAGCAACAACTCAAAAGGAGTGAAGAGAATGTGCAGAAGCTTGAAATGATGGGAGAAACAAGTTTTGCAAGAGAAAAGAAGAATGAAGAGAAAGTGCAGCAATCTAAGGCTGCATTGCCTAAAGATAATAAGAATGTGCCACAGAAGTTGAAAGAGAAGGTTGTGACTCAAGAGAAGATAGCTGAGAATAAAGAGGATTTGAAGAAGCAACCTAGGGTGGCAAACAAAAATGAAGAAAAGAAGGTCAGCCAGCAAAGGGCTACGGCTGAACAGAAGAAGGAAAAGAAGGTGGCTGAAATGAAAGCCACACAAGCAAAGAAGCTAGCCACCTTGCCTACACAGCAAGTAATGAACAAAAGAAAACAAGCTGTGATTAGACCCAAGAAGAGGCAGTTTCAAGGTCACTGTGTTTATTGTGGAGTTTGGGGTCATAAGGCAAGTAACTGCTGGTGGAGAAGGCCAGTATATGTCTCCAACTTGAGAAGATACGATGCTCCATACAGGGGGAGACAATACAAAATTTAGAGGAGAACACCTATCATGAGTTCTTGCACATACTGTAAAAAGCAAGGACACATTAACAAGGAGTGTTGGTGGAAGCCCAAACCAGTGGTTTCAAAGAATAAGTTTGCTGTATTGGCAAATTTGGAACAGTGTGAAAGGTGCGGGCAGGATGGCCATAATGCCAAGAGATGTATGACACTTCTCCCTAAGCAAGAGAAGGCACTCAATGGCACTGTGAAAACAAGCGGTGTAGTCAAAGCTGAAAAAAAGGAGAAAGCTATCTTCCAGCCAGTTCAAAAGAAGGAATGTAAAGCTAAAAGGGAGGCGGCTAATATAGCTGAAATTGCACTCAAAGCTGACTACAAGGATAAGCAGTGGATCCTTGATAGTGGATGCACTTCACACATGACGAGAGACAAGAGTAAATTGTCAAAACTAAACAAGTCAAGAGAAGCAGAGTCAAGTTTGGCAATGATGATTCACTCAACATCAATGGTCAAGGGTCAATAAACATTGAAAGAGGAAAGCTGAAAGATGTTCTGCACGTTGAAGGACTCAGATATAATCTAGCATCTGTTAGCAAACTATGCAATGAAGACCATAGGGTAATATTCACAAAAACAGGTTGCTAGGTAAAGAGTAAAAAAGGCAATATTGTTGCAGCCAGGAAGAGAACAGCTGGAAATTTGTATGTGATTGATGAAGAAAGAGATCCTCTTGCAACTAAGACTGTGCAAGAAAGAAAGCCAAAGAAAACATAGACCAGTGCTCATCAAGAAAATCAGATCATAGGTGACCCATCAACAGGAGTTACAACAAGAAGAAGAATTGTGGGAGCTACTGCTTTACTCTCACAAGTTGAACCTAAATCTATTGAAGAGGCTACACAAGATCTAACTAAATCTCTGTCCACAAAGCTATTTGAAAAGCACATAATGAGTCTGTCTGTGCGAATGCCTCCTCAAGCCTGAAAATCAGGTGAATCCTTCATCTCTACTTTGCAAGTTTTTCAGATTTGTAATTGGTTGGCAAAGGGGGAGAGAAGTAATAGTGCAGGGGGAGCTATTAAGGAAGGGGGAGTGCATATTTAGGGGGAGTTGTAATCCATCTGCTTTTGGATTATTACTCCAAGAAGATTATGAAGGACTACTGCATAATGGCTTTTGTTATAAGTATTGCCAACAATTACAAAGGGGGAGATTGTTGTTCCCACAGCCTTGTATGGGTTGTAATTGTTGTCAACTAGGGTTAAGTGTGCAAGAAAGTAAAGCCACATGGAAGGGCCAAAAAGTAAATCCGCCGCGTAAGGGCAAGAACGTAAATCTGCCATAAGCCCTATTAGGGTTTCATGGAAGAGAATATATAAAGGCCTTGGAAGACAAAACTGGTTAAGGCCAACACAATTGAATAAACGACAACCCTACAACAACTAGCCAAAAAGAAGAGAAAAGCAAACCAGAAACACCTCCTGTAAGCAAACCAGAAACACACAACCAGCAAGAGGAGAAATAAGAAACAGACCACCCGGAAGAGAAGATAGCAGACCTGGTATTCGTGAGACCACCCGGAAGAGAAGACAGCAGACTTGGTATCCGTGAGATCACCCGGAAGAGAAGACAACAGACCTGGTATCCGTGAGATCACCCGGAAGAGAAGACAACAGACCCGGTATCTGTGAGACCACCCAGAAGAGAAGACAACAGACCTGGTATCCGTGAGACCACTCAGAAGAGAAGACAACAGACCTGGTATCCGTGAGACCACCCAAAAGGGAAGACAGCAAACCAGAAGCGTGAGGCAGGCCGAAAGACGTGAACTAGAAAAACTAGTAGCGTGAGGCAGGCCAAGAGATGTGAAACGGTAGACCAGAAGCATGGGTGTATGTTAGGAGACGGCGTGAGACCAAAACATGCAACAGCGTGACAGACCAGAAGCATGAGGATAGGTCGTGAAACAGTAAGACCGTGAAATAAGAGACAGGTGAGACCGTGAGACGGTGAAAGTAGGAGCTGTGTGAGACAACCTAGAGAAGGAATTCAGCGAAGCATTGGAAAGAACTCAACATATTTCCAGATTTCTTCAAGAGAGGTTAGAGAGCGTTGCGGTGAACTTCTAAGCGGCAGTGGAGCAGCCTTTCAATTCAACAGAGGCAAGACAAGCTAGAAGAAGGGTAGACATAGTAAGTGACACTTTTTGTATTGTACTTGCTTAGTAATTGCAATAGTGAAAGGAGCAGAAGATTAAGACATCCATTGTAACTGGAATTCTCAAGTATAATGGATAGTCTCAGTAAGGGAGAGTCCCTACCACCGTGGATGTACATCACATTGACGGAACCACGTAAATCTCGTGTGTCCTTAATTTGCTTTACGTTCTATGTTTTGAATTGAGTTGTGAATGGAGCTAAAGTATCAACCAACCTATAACCTAACGAAGACCTAAACAAGAACATCCAAATTGTTTATTAGGCAAGGTTCTGAAAGGTGACTTTGGGGACTATTGTGATTAGTAGGTAGCAATAGATCTACCTTAGTCGAATTTGAGAAAGAGTTCACTTTTAAGAAGAGAATGAAGTTGTTCACTTACCTGCGAATTGCGAATTGTGATGATACTGATTCACCCCCTTCTCAGTATCACAAACTAGTAGATCCTAGGGTGAAGTTGGGAACTTCAATATAATATGTGAAAAATATAATATTTGAATATGTTAATTGAGCAAAAATACAAGTAATGGACTCAATTTCATAAAAGACACTTTAGTGGATTAAATATTATAAATAACAATCTCAAGTTTCAAGGTCGTGTAAAGCGTATATCCCTAGATGGGAGTGGGGAACCATCTTGTTAAAGTCCTTTCCTTTTCCTTTTTCTTAACTAATTTGTCTAAAGACAAGAATTCTATAAATTATTTCAAATTGCATTGAGGCAAAGGAGACAATTAGGAAATTTTCAAAATTTAAATTCAACAGATTATTGACAATTTATTTATCCCTAGCAGATTTTAAAATTCTAAAAATTACAAAAGTGCAATATTTTGATTTTTAAATTTGTTGTTAATGTAGTTTGATTTGATTGGTTAGAAAAATACAATATTTGAATAAGTTAATTGAACAAAATTACAAGTAATGAACTCAATCACATAAAATAAACTTTAGTGGATGAATATTATAAATAGCAATTCTAAGTTTCAATGTTGTGCTAAGCACATATCCCTAGATGGGAGTGCAGAACCTTCTTATTACAGTGCATTACTTTTGCTTTTTCTTAAGTAATTTGCATAAAGATTATATAAATCATTTCAAATTGTCTTGAGGCAAAGGAGACAATTCAGAAAATAACCAAATTTAAATTCAACAGAATATTAACAATTCATTTATCTCTAACAGATTTTAAAATTCTAAAAACTGCAAAAATGCAATATTTTGATTTTTAAATTTATTGTTAATGTCGTTTGATTTGATTGGTGAGAAAAATACAATATTTGAATATCTTAATTAAATAAAATACAAGTAATAAACTCAATTGCATAAAATACAATTTAGTGGATGAATATTATAAATAGCAATCCCAAGTTTCATTGTTGTGTTAAGCATATACCCCTAGATGGGAGTGCAGAACCTTCTTATTATAGTCCATTGCTTTTACTTTTTCTTAAGAAATTTCTCTAAAGACAAGAATTCTTCAAATGATTTCAAATTGCATTGAGGCAAATGAGACAATTAAGAAAATTGCAAAATTTAAATTCAATAGTAGATTTTAAAATTCTAAAAATTGCAAAAATGGAATATTTTGATATGTAAATTTATTGTTAATGTCGTTTGATTTGATTGGTGAGAAAAATACAATATTTGAATATCTTAATTGAACAAAAATACAAGTAATAAACTCAATTGCATAAAATACAATTTAGTCGATGAATATTATAAATAGCAATCTTAAGTTTCATTGTTGTGTTAAGCATATACCCCTAGATGGGAGTGCAGAATCTTCTTATTATAGTCCATTGCTTTTGCTTTTTCTTAAGTAATTTGACTGAAGATTATATAAATCATTTCAAATTGCGTTTAGGCAAAAAAGACAATTTAGAAAATTGCAAAATTTAAATTAAACAGTGTATTGACAATTCACTTATCCCAAGCAGATTTTAAAATTTGAAAAATTGCAAAATTGAAATATTTTGATTTTTAAATTTATTGTTAATGTCGCTTGATTTAATTGGTGAGAAAAATATAATATTTGAATATGTTAATTGAACAAAAATACAAGTAATGGACTCAATTGCATAAAATATACTTTAGTGGATGAATATTATAAATAGCAGTCTCTAGTTTTAATGTTGTATTAAGTATATATCCCTAGATGGGAGTGCATAACCTTCTTCTTATAGTCGATTGTTTTTGCTTTTTCTTAAGTAATTTGCCTGAAAATTATATAAATCATTTCAAATTATGTTGAGGCAAAAGAGACAATTCCGAAAATTGCAAAATTTAAATTCAACAGAGTATTGACAATTCATTTATCTCTAGCAGATTTTAAAATTCGAAGAATTGCAAAAATGAAATATTTTGATTTTTAAATTTAATGTTAATGTCGTTTGATTTAATTGGTGAGAAAAATATAATATTTGAATATGTTAATTGAACAAAAATACATGTAATGGACTCAATTGCATAAAATACACTTTTGTGGATGAATATTATAAATAGCAAACCCAAGTTTCAATTTTGTGTTAAGCATATATCCCTATATGGGAGTGCAGAACCTTCTTAGTACAGTCTATTGCTTTTGCTTTTCCTTAAGTAATTTGCCCAAAAATTATATAAATCATTTCAAATTGCGCTGAGGGAAAAGCGGCAATTTAGAAAATTGCAAAAGTTAAATTCAACAGACTATTGACAATTCATTTATCCCTAGCAAATTTTAAAATTCCAACAAATTGCAAAAATGCAATACTTTGATTTTAAAATTTATTGTTAATGTCGTTTGATTTAATTGGTGAGAAAAATATAATATGTGAAAAATATAATATTTGAACATGTCAACTGAACAAAAATACAAGTAATGGACTCAATTCCATAAAAGACACTTTAGTATATGAATATTATAAATAACAATCTCAAGTTTCTAGGTTGTGTAAAGTATATATCCCTAGATATATAGTTTAGAGTCCATTGGTTTTCCTTTTTCCTAAGTAATTTGTCTGAATACAAGAATTCTATAAATCGTTTCAAATTACATTGAGTTAAAGGAGACAATTAAGAAAATCACGAAATTTAAATTCTACATATTATTAACAATTTCTTTATCCCTAACAGATTTTAAAATTCTAAAAATTGCAAAAATGTAATATTTTGATTTTTAAATTTGTTGTTAATGTCGTTTGATTTAATTGGTGAGAAAGATACAATATTTGAATAAGTTAATTGAACAAAAATACAAGTAATGGACTCAATTGCATAAAATACACTTTAGTCGATGAATATTATAAATAGCAATCTCAAATTTGAAGGTTGTGTTAAGCATATATCCCTAGATGGGAGTGCAAAACATTTTGATTATAGTCCATTGCTTTTGCTTTTCCTTAAGTAATTTGCCTAAAGATTATATAAATCATTTCAAATTACGTTGAGACAAAGGAGACAATTCAGAAAATTGGAAAAGTTAAATTCAACATAGTATTGACAATTCATTTCTCCTTAACAGATTTTGAAATTCTAAAAATTGCAAAAATGCGATATTTTGATTTTTAAATTTATTGTTATTGTCGTTTGATTTCATTCGTGAGAAAAATGCAATATTTGAATATGTTAATTGAACAAAAATACAAGTAATGGACTCAATTGTAGAAAATACAATTAAGTGGATGAATATTATAAGTTGTTGTTTTAAGCATATATCCTTAGACGGGAATGCAGAACCTTCTTATTACAGTCCATTGCTTTCGCTTTTTCTTAAGTAATCTGCTTGAAGATTATATAAATCATTTGAAATAGTGTTGAGGCAAAGGAAGCCATTCAGAAAATTGCAAAATTTAAATTCAATAGAGTATTGACAATTCACTTATGCCTAGCAAATTTTAAAATTCAAAAAATTGCAAAATTGAAATATTTTGATTTTTAAATTTATTATTAATGTCGTTTGATTTAATTCGTGAGAGAAATATAATATGTGAAAAATATAATTTTTGAATATGTTAATTGAACAAAAATACAAGTAATGAACTCAATTGCATAAAAGACACTTTAGTGGATCAATATTATAAATAGCAATCTCAAGTTTCAATGTTGTGTTAAGCATATATCCCTAGATGGGAGTGCAGAGCCTTCTTATTACAGTCAATTGCTTTTGCTTTTTCTTAAGTAATTTGCTTGAACATTATAGAAATTATTTCAAATTGCGTTGAGGCTTCCGAAAATTGCAAAATTTAAATTCAACAGAGTATTGACAATTCACTTATCCCTAGCAGATTTTAAAATTCGAAAAAGTGCAAAATTGAAATATTTTGATTTTTAAATTTAATATTAATGTAATTTGATTTAATTGGTGAGAAAAATATAATCTGTGAAAAATATAATTTTTGAATATGTTAATTAAACAAAAATGCAAGTAATGGACTCAATTGCATAAAATACACTTTAATGGATGAATATTATAAATAGCAAACCCAAGTTTCAATGTTTTTTTAAGCATATATCCCTTGATGGGAGTGCAGAACCTTATTATTACAGTCGATTGCTTTTGCTTTTTCTTAAGTAATTTGACTGAAGATTATATAAATTATTTCAAATTGCCTTGAGGCAAAGGAGACAATTTGAAAGTTGCAAAATTTAAATTCAACAAAGTATTGACAATTCATTTATCCCTAACAGATTTAAAATTGAAAAAATTGCAAAATTGAAATATTTTGATTTTTAAATTTATTGTTAATGTCGTTTGATATAATTGGTAAGAAAAATATAATATGCGAAAAATATTATATTTGAATATGTTAATTGAACAAAAATACACGTAATGGACTCAATTGCATAAAATATACTTTAATGGAAGATTATTATAAATAGCAGTCCCAAGTTTCAATGTTGTGTTAAGCATATATCCCTAGATGGGAGTGCAAAACCTTCTTATTACAGTCGATTGCTTTTGCTTTTTCTTAAGTAAGTTGCTAAAAGATTATATAAATCATTTCAAATTGCATCGAAGCAAAGGAGACAATTCAGAAAATTGCAAAATTTAAATTCAACAAAGTATTGACAATTCATTTATCCCAACAAGATTTTAAAACTCAAAAAATTGCAAAATTGAAATATTTTGATTTTTAAATTTAATGTTAATGTCGTTTGATTTAATTGGTGAGAAAAATATAATATGTGAAAAATATAATATTTGAATATGTTAATTGAACAAAAATACAAGGAATGGACTTAATTGCATAAAAGACACTTTAGTGGATGAATATTATAAATAGCAATCTCAAGTTTCAAGGTTATGTGAAGCATATATCCTTAGATGGGAGTGCAGAACGATCTTATTAGAGTCCATTGCTTTTCCTTTTTCTTAAGTAATTTGTCTGAAGACAGGAATTCTATAAATCATTTCAAATTACATTGAGGCAAAGGAGACAATTAAGAAAATTGAAAAATTTAAATTCAACACACTTTTGACAATTTATTTATCCCTAACAGATTTTAAAATTTTAAAAATTGAAAAATGCAATATTTTGATTTTTAAATTTGTTGTTAAAGTCGTTTGATTTGATTGGTGGGAAAAATACAATATTTGAAAAAGTTAATTGAACAAAAATACAAGTAATGGACTCAATTGCATAAAATACACTTTAGTGGATGAATATTATAAATAGTAATCCCAAGTTTCAATGTTGTGTTAAGCATATATCCCTAGATGGGAGTGCAAAATCTTCTTATTACAGTCTATTGCTTTTGCTTTTTCTTAAGTAATTTGCCTAAAGATTATATAAATCATTTCAAATTGTGTCAAGGCAAAGGAGACAATTCAGAAAATTGCAAAATTTAAATTCAATAAAGTATTAACAAATCATTTATTCCTAGTAGATTTTAAAATTCCAAAAATTGCAAAAGTGCAATATTTTGATTTTTAAATTTATTATTAATGTCGTTTGATTTGATTGGTTAGAAAAATACAATATTTAAATAAGTTAATTGAACAAAAATACAAATAATGGACTCAATTGCATAAAATACACTTTAGCGGATGAATATTATAAATAACAAACTCAAGTTTCAAAGTTGTGTGAAGCATATATCCCTAGATGGGAGTGCAGAACCATCGTATTAGAGTCCATTGCTTTTCCTTTTCTTAAGTAATTTGTCTGAAAATAGGAATTCTATAAATCATTTCAAATTGCATTGGGCAAAGGAGTGAATTAAGAAAATTGCAAAATTTAAATTCAACAGATGATTGACAATTTATTTATCCCTAGCAGATTTTAAGATTCTAAAAACTGCAAAAAATACAATATTTTGATTTTTAAATTTGTTGTTAAAGTCGTTTGACTTGATTGGTGTCAAAATACAATATTTGAATAAGTTAATTGAACAATAATACAAGTAATGGACTCAATTGCATAAAATACACTTCAATGGATGAATATTATAAATAGTAATCTCAAGTTTCAATGTTATGTTAGGCATAGATCCCTGGATGGGAGTACAGATCCTTCTTATTACAGTCCATTGCTTTTACTTTTCTTAAGTAATTTGCCTGAAGATTATATAGGTCATTTCACATTGTGTTTAGGCAAAGGAGACAATTAGAAAATTGCAAAATTTAAATTTAACAGACTTTTGACAATTAATTTATCCCTAGCAGATTTTAAAATTCTAAAATTGCAAAAATGCAATATTTTGATTTTTAAATTTGTTATTAATGTTGTTTGATTTGATTGGTGAGAAAAATATAATATTTGAAAAAGTTAATTGAACAAAAATACAAGTAATGGATTCAATTGCATAAAATACACTTTAGTGGATGAATATTATAAATAGCAATCTCAAGTTTCAATGTTGTGTTAAGCATATATCCCTAAATGGGAGTGTAAACCCTTCTTATTAGAGTCCATTGCTTTTGCTTTTTCTTAAGTAATTTGCCTGGAAATTATATAAATCATTTCAAATTGCGTTGAGGGAAAGGAGACAATTCAGAAAATTGCAAAATTTAAATTCAATAGAGTATTGACAATTGAACTTATCCCTAGTAGATTTTAAAATCCTAAAAATTGCAAGATTGAAATATTTTGATTTTTAAATTTATTGTTAATGTCATTTGATTTAATTGGTG
>JAIRCJ010000200.1:0-48771 GCA_020883675.1 Bruguiera gymnorhiza
AATTTAGTGGATGACTATTGTAAATTCCAATCCCAAACTTCAATGTTCAGTCAAGCATATAACTCTAGAGCGTAATGGGCTAACTTCTTATTAGAGTTAATTGCATTCCTTTTTTTATTTGATTAACATGTTTGTATACTAAAACTATATAAATCATGTGAAATTGCATTGTGGTAATGGAGACAATTAAAAAAATTTTCAAAATTTACATTCACTTGAGTATTAATGAAGAATTTCTCCCTCTAAAACTTTAAAATTCTAAAAATTAAAATATATGCAATGTTTTTATTTTTAAATAATTTTGAATTCCATTGGATTTCAACATGGTGAGATAAATTTAATATTTGAATATGTTAATTTACCAAAATAAAAAGCAATGGACTAAAATGTATAAAATAAACTTTAATGAATGAATGTTATAAATTGCAATCTCAAACTTCAATGTTAGCTCAGCATATATAACTACTCTAGAGCGTAGTGGACTAACTTCTTATTAGAGTCCATTGCATTTGCTTTTCTTTAATTAACATGTTTGTATACTAAAATTATATAATTATGTCAAATTGCATTGCGGTAATAAGGACAATTAAAAAAATTTCAAAATTTAAATTAACTTGATTATTAATGAAGAATTTCTCCCTCTAACACTTTAAAATTCAAAAAATTAAAATAATGCATTGTTTTTTACTTTTTAAGGAATTTTTAAATTCATTGCATTTTCAACGGTGAGATAAATTTAATATTTGAATATGTTAATTACCAAAATAAAAGCAATGGACTAAAATGTATAAAATAAATTTTAGGGGATGAACTATTATAACTTCCAATCTTAAGCTTAATGTTGGGTCCACATATAACTCTAGAATTTAATGGGCTAACTTCTTATTAGAGTCCATTTCATTCCCTTTTTTTAATTAACATGTTTGTATACGAAAATTATATAATTGTGAAATTACATTATGGTATGGAGGACAATTAAAAAAAATTTCAAAATTTAAATTCACTTGATTATTAAAGAAGAATTTCTCCCTCTAAAACTTTAAAATTCTAAAAATTAAAATAATGCAATGTTTTTATTTTTTCAATAATTTTGAATTCCATTGCATTTTCAACGGTGAGATAAATTTAATATTTGAATGTGTTAATTTACCAAAATAAAAGCATGGACTAAAATGTATAAAATAAACTTTAGAGGATGACTATTATAAATTGCAATCTCAAGTTTCAATGTTGGCTCTACCATATAGCTCTAGAGCATTGTGAACTAACTTCTTATTAGAGTCAATTGCATTCGCTTTTCTTTAATTAACATGTTTGTCTACTAAAATTATATAAATCATGTGAAATTATTGTGGTAAAAGAGACAATTAAAAAAATTTCAAATTTAAATTCACTTGATTATTAACGAAGAATTTATCCCTCTAAAACTTTAAAATTCTAAAATTAAATAATGCATTGTTTTTACTTTTTAAGAATTTTGAATTCCATTGCCCTTTCAACGATGAGATAAACCTAATCTTGGATATGTTATTTCAGCAAAATAAAAGTAATGGACTCAACTGTATAAAATACTCTTTAGTGGATAACTATTATAAATTGCAATTTCAAATTTTAATGTTGGGTCAAACATATAACTCTAGAGTATAAGGGGCTAACTTCGTATTAGAGTCCATTGCATTCACCTTTATTCAATTAACATGTTTGTATACGAAAATTTTATAAATCATGCCAAATTGCATTGTAATAATGGAGACAATTAAAAAAAATAAGAAAATTTAAATTCACTTGAGTAATAACGAAGAATTTCTCCCTGTAACACGTTAAAATTTTAAGAATTAAAATAGTGCAGAGTTTTTATTTTTTAAATAATTTTGAATTCCATTGCATTTTTAATGGTGAGATAAATTCAATATTTGAGTATGTTAATTCACCAAAAAAAAAAAAAAAAACAATTGACTCAATTCGATAAAATAAACTTTAGAGGATGACTATGATAAATTTCAATCCCAAACTTCAATGTTGGGCCAAGTATATAGCACGAGAGCATAATGGGCTAACTTTTTATTATAGTCCATTGCATTCGTTTTTCTTTAATTAACATGTTTGTATATTAAAATTATATAAATCATGTGAAATTACATTGTGGTAATAGCGACAATTAAAAAAATTTCAAAATTTAAATTAACTTGATTATTAATAAAGAATTTCTTCCTCTAAGACTTTAAAATTTTAAAAATTATAATAAAGCATTGTTTTTACTTTTAAGAAATTTTGAATTCCATTGCATTTTCAACGGTGAGATAAATTTAATATTTGAATATGCTAATTTACCAAAATAAGAGCAATGGACTAAAATGTATAAAATAAACTTTAGGGGATGACTATTATAAATTGCAATCTCAAGGTTCAATGTTGGGTTCAGCATATAACTCTAGAGCGTAATGGGCTAACTTCGTATTAGAGTTAATTACATCCCCTTTTATTTCATTAACATGTTTGTATACGAAAATTGTATAAATTGTGCCAAATTGCATTATGGTAATGGAGACAAGTACAAAAATAAAAAAATATAAATTCACTTGAGTATTAACAAAGAATTTCTCCCTCTAAAACCTTAAAAATTATAAAAATTAAAATAATACCATGTTTTTATTTTTTAAATAATTTTGAATTTCATTGCACTTTCAATTGTGAAATAAATTTAATATTTGAATATGTTAATTTACCAAAATAAAAGCAATGGACTAAAATGTATAAAATAAACTTTAGGGGATGACTATTATAAATTGCAATCTCAAACTTCAATGTAGGCTCCAATATATAGCTCTAGAGTCCATTGTATTCGCTTTTATTTAATTAACATATTTGTATTGTAAAATCATATATATCATGTCAACTTTCATTGTGTAAATGGGAACAATTAAAAAAATTACAAAATTTAAATTCACTTGAGTAATAATGAAGAATTTCTCCCCGTAACACACTAAAATTCTAAGAATTAAAATAATGCAATTTTTTATTTTTTAAATAATTTTGATTTCCATTGCATTTTCAACGATAAGATAAATTTAATATTTAAACGTGTTAATTCACCAAAATAAAAGCAATGAACTCAATTCTATAAAATAAACTTTAGGGGATAACTATGACAAATTCCCATCCCAAGCTTTAATGTTGGGCCAAATATATAGCACGAGAGCGTAATGAGCTAACTTCTTATTAGAGTCCATTGCATTCGCGTTTCTTTAATTAACATGTTTTTATACTAAAATTATATAAATCATGTGAAATTACATTGTGGTAATAGGGACAATTAAAAAATTTTCAAAATTTAAATTAACTTGATTATTAACAAAGAATTTCTCCCTCTAAGATTTTAAAATTCTAAAAATTAAAATAATGTGTTTTTTTTACTTTTTAAGGAATTTCAAATTCCATTGGATTTTCAATGGTGAGATAAATTTAATATTTGAATATGTTAATTTACCAAAATAAGAGCAATGGACTAAAATGTATAAAATAAACTTTAACGAATGAATGTTATAAATTGCAATCTCAAACTTCAATGTTAGCTCCAGCATATAACTCTAGAGCGTAGTGGACTAACTTCTTATTAGAGTCCATTGCATTTGCTTTTGTTTAATTAACATATTTGTATTGTAAAATTATATATATCATGTCAAATTGCATTATGTAAATGGGGGCAATGAAAAAAATTACAAAATTTAAATTCACTTGAGTTATAATGAAGAATTTCTCCCCGTAACACTTTAAAATTCTAAGAATTAAAATAATGCAATGTTTTTATTTTTTAAATAATTTTTTAATTTCATTGCTTTTTCAACGGTGAGATAAATTTAATATTTGAATGTGTTAATTCACCAAAATAAAAGCAATGGACTCAATTCTATAAGATAAACTTTAGGGGATAACTATGATAATTTCCAATCCAAGCTTCAATGTTCGGTCAAACATATAGCACTAAAGCGTAATGGGCTAAATTCTTATTAGAGTCTATTTCATTCACTTTTCTTTAATTAACATGTTTGTATACTAAAATTATATAAATCATGTGAAATTACATTGTGGTAGGAGAGACAATTAAAAAAATTTCAAAATTTAAATTCACTTGATTATTAGAGAAGAATTTCTCCCTTTAAAACTTTAAAATTCTAAAAATTAAAATAATGCATTGTTTTTACTTTTTAAGAATTTTGAATTCCATTGCATTTTCAATGATGAGATAAACCTAATATTTGGATATGTTATTTCATCAAAATAAAAGCAATGGACCCAATTGTATAAAATACACTTTAGTGGATGACTATTATAAATTGTAATCTCAAGTTTTAATGTTGGGTCAAACATATAACTCTAAAGCGTAATGGGCTAACTTTGTATTAGAGTCCATTGCATTCCCTTTTATTTCATTAACATGTTTGTATACGAAAATTATATAAATCATACCAAATTGCATTGTGGTAATAGAGACAAATAAAAAAATAACAAAATTTAAATTCATTTGAGTATTAACGAAAAATTACTTCCTTTAAAACTTTAAAATTATAAAAATTAAAATAATGCAATGTTTTTATTTTTTAAATAATTTTGATTTCCATTGCATTTTCAACGGTGAGATAAATTATTATTTGAATGTGTTAATTCACCAAAATAAAAGCAATTGACTCAATTCTAGAAAATAAACTTTAAGGGATGACTATTATAAATTGGAATCTCAAGTTTTAATATTAGGTCTAGCATATAACTCTATAGCGTAATGGGCTAACTTCATATTAGAGTCCATTGCATTCCCTTTTATTTTACCAACATGTTTGTATACAAAAATTATATAAATCGTGCTAAATTGCTTTGTGGTAATGGATATAATTAAAAAAATAACAAAATTCAAATTCACTTGAGTATTAAAGAATAATTTCTCCCTCTAAAATTTTAAAATTATAAAAATAAAAATAATGCAATGCTTTTATTTTTTAAATAATTTTGAATTCTATTGCATTTTCAATGGTGAGATAAGTTTAATATTTGAATATGTTAATTTACCAAAATAAAAGCAATGGACTAAAATGTATAAAATAAACTTTATGGGATGACTATTATAAATTGCAATCTCAAACTTCAATGTCGGCTCCAGCATATAGCTCTAGAGCGTAGTGGACTAACTTCTTATTAGAGTTCATTGCATTTTCTTTTGTTTAATTAACATATTTGTATTGTAAAATTATATATATCATGCCAAATTGCATTCTATAAATAGGGACAACTAAAAAAATTACAAAATTTAAATTCACTTGAGTAATAACAAAGAATTTCTCCCTATAACACTTTAAAATTCTAAGAATTAAAATAATGCAATGTTTTTATTTTTTAAATAATTTTGATTTCCATTGCATATTCAACGCTGAGATAAATTTAATATTTAAATGTGTTAATTCACTAAAATAAAAGTAATGGACTCAATTCTATAAAATAAACTTTAGGGGATGACTATGATAATTTCCAATCCAAGCTTCATTGTTGGGTCAAGCATATACCATTAGAGCTTAATGGGCTAAATTCTTATTAGAGTTCATTTCATTTGCTTTTCTTTAATTAACATGTTTGTATACTAAAATTGTATAAATCATGTGAAATTACATTGTGGTAAGAGAGACAATTAAAAAAAATTTCAAAATTTAAATTCACTTGATTATTAGCAAAGAATTTCTTCCTCTAAGACTTTAAAATTCTAAAAATTAAAATTATGCATTGTTTTTACTTTTTAAGAATATTGAATTCCATTGCATTTTGAACGATGAGATAAACCTAATATTTGGTTATGTTATTTCACCAAAATAAAGTAATGGACTCAACTGTATAAAATACACTTTAGTGGATGACTATTATAAATTGCAATCTCAAGTTTCAATATTGAGTTAAACATATAACTCTAGAGCGTAATGGGCTAACTTTGTATTAGAGTCCATTGCATTCCTTTTTATTTCATTAACATATTTGTATATAAATCATGCCAAATTGCATTGTGGTAATGGAGATAAATAAAAAAATAACAAAATTTAAATTCACTTATGTATGAATGAAGAATTTCTCCCTTTAAAATTATAAAAATTAAAATAATGCAATGTTTTTATTTTTTAAATAATTTTGATTTCCATTGCATTTTCAATGGTGAGATAAATTAATATTTGAATGTGTTAATTCACCAAAATAAAAGCAATGGACTCAATTCTAGAAAATAAACTTTAGGGGATGACCATGACAAAGTCCAATCCCAAACTTCAATGTTGGGTGAAATATATAGCACGAGAGTTTTAATATTGGGTCAAGCATATAAGTTTAGAGTCCATTGCATTCGCTTTTGTTTAATTATCATGTTTGCATGCTAAAATTATATTAATCATGTCAAATTGCATTATGGTAATGAAGACAATTAAAATAATTAACAAATTTAAATTCTCTGGAATATTAACAAAGAATTTCTCCTTGTAAGACTTTAAAATTCTAATAATTAAAATAATGCAATGTTTTTATATTTTTAATAATTTTTATTACCATTGCATTTTCAATGCTGAGATAAACATAATTTTTAATATGTTAATTGGACAAAAATAAAAATAAGGTGAAGTTCCCAACTTCACCCTAAGATCTACTAGTTTGTGATACTTAGAGGGGGGTGAATCAGTATCACCACAATTCGCAATTCGTAGGTAAGTGAACAACTTCAATCTCTTCTTAAAAGCGAACTCTTTCTTAGATTCGACTAAGATAGATCTATTGCTACCTACTAATCACAATAATTCCCAAAGTCACCTTTTAGACACTTTGCCTAATAGACAATTCGGATGTTCTTGTTTAGGTCTTCGTTAGGTTATGGGTTGGCTGATACTTTAACTGCGTTCACAACTCAATTCAAAACATAGAATGTAAAGCAAATTAAGGACACACAAGATTTACGTGGTTCTGTCAATGTGACGTACATCCACAGTGGTAGGGACTCTCCCTTACCGAGACTATCCACTATACTTGAGAATTCCAGTTACAATGGATGTCTTAATCTTCTGCTCCTTTCACTATTGCAATTACTAAGCAAATACAATACAAAGAGTGTCACTTACTGTGTCTACCCTTCTTCTAGCTTGTGTTGCCTCTGTTGAATTGAATATGCTGCTTCACTACTGCTTAGAAGTCCACCACAACACTCTCTAACCTCTCTTGAAGAAATCTGGAAATACGTTAAGTTCTTTCCAATGCTTCACTGAATTCCTTCTCTAGGTTGTCTCACACAGCTCCTGCTTTCACCATCTCACGGTCTCACTGTTTCACGGCCTGTCCTCACACTTCTGGTCTGTCATGCCGTTGCACGTTCTGGTCTCACGCTTCTGGTCTGCCGTTTCATGTCTCTTGGTCTGCCTCACGCTTCTAGTCTGCTGTCTTCTCTTCCGGGTGGTCTGTTTCTTATTTCTCCTCTTGCTGGTTGTGCATTTCTGGTTTGCTTGCAGGATGTGTTTCTGGTTTGCTTGCAGGAGGTGTTTCTGGTTTGCTTGCAGGATGTGTTTCTGGTTTGCTTGCAGGAGGTGTTTCTGGTTTGCTTGCAGGAGGTCGCACGTTCTGGTTTGCTCTCCCGGTGGTGACGTTTCTGGTTTGCTCTCCCGGTGGTGTCGTTTCTGATCTCTTGCCGTTCTGCTCTCTCTTCCTTTTGGCCGGTTGTTGTAGGGCCCTATACCCTAGTTTTGTCTTCCAAGGCCTTTATATACTCTCTTCCATGAAACCCTAATAGGGCTTATGTGGCGGATTTATGTTCTTGCCCTTATGTGGCAGATTTACTTTCTTGCCCTTCCATGTGACTTTACTTTCTTGTACACTTAACCCTAGTTGACAACAATTACAACCCATACAAGACTGTGGGAATAACATAAGGGACTCAATTGTACAAAATAAAGTTTAGCGGATGATTGTTATAAATTATAATCTCAAGTTTCAATGTTGCATCAAGCATATAACTCCAGTGTATAGTGGGCTAATTTCTTATTAGAGTCTATTGCATTCGCTTTTCTTTAATTAACATGTTTGTATACTAAAATTTTATAAATCATGTTAAATTGCATTGTGGAAATGGACAAAATTAAAAAAGTTACAGAATTTACATTCACTGGAGTTTTAGTGAACAATTTCTCTCTCACCTGTTTGCCACTAGTGACCTTAAAAAATGGTTGAAAGTTAAAACTTACAATTATTTTAACTATATTAAAGTGTGGAAAAGAACACTGTTATATGAAAACAAACAAAATAAATTCAATTGGTTCATTTAAGTCCACTTTCTAAATGACCTAAAGAGTCTTCCTAATTGGTTTAAAATCTAGTTCATCAAATGGGGATTGCATCTCATAACCTTACCCAATAAGGTAAGAAATGTTTATGAATAGTTTTGTGAAAAAAAATAATGAGGTTAAAGACCTCTTATTATTGTTCATCTCTTAGTTTCATGTTTAGAGGATCATTAAATGGGAGTATACTATTATGACCAAATAAGCCAGCATGTTAGATATGGAAATTAAACATGTCCCATAGTTAGCCAAACACATTAATATTCGTTGGTAGAAGAAATTTAACTTCTTTGAAGATAGTGTTTATACCACTAAGGGAATAATTAGCCTAAATAGTCTTAAGACTACACGAACACCTATAGCATTTGGTAATCCAGAACAATTACTTAAGGCTTTGTTTAAGTTCATCTAGAAGGAGAAAATACTTGAGATGATGATGTCATTACTTCAAACTAAACCCACTCTACATGAGAGTTGTACTCAATAAAAAAGTAGTTTGAATAAAAAGGATGATATGATGCAGGATTCACAAGACCTTTATGAGTTGTAAAAGTGACAAAACTACTTTCAATGATAAAGCTACAAAATACTTGACATTGAAAGCTTTTATAAAGCAAAAAACCTTTTGGAACCCACCTCAAGACAATCATTACCTTTTCTCCTAATATAATAAAAGATGCTTCAGTAAGGAAAGCTAAAGTCTAGTTTTCTTTTATTTTTCTTCTTTTGAAAAGTTTATATCCTCTATAAAATATATGAACTTGTATCAATAATCAATGAAAGCTATTTTTTTATAAGTTCTATAACTTTTACCTTAAATTTTATAATATTGTTATTTACTATTTAACATTGTTGTTTGATATATTGTTAATGAATTATTGAATTAATGAATGGTATTAGAGCCATTGGTATCATAATTAATACCGTAAGTCATGTTGTTGTTGTTTGCTCATTATAGTCGAGGAAGATGTATAAAGCATTGGTGTAAATTGTTGTTAGTGATATTATAAGGATCAATGGATAGGTTAAGACCTATATAGCTGATGTGAAATCCCAAAAGATGTGGCTTAGGGACACAATGCATGTAAATAATCAAACAATACACAAGAAAGCTAAGTTAGACTTTAATCACACAAACCCTTTGCCTAATATTTAAAGGAATATGAACTTAAGGTATTAAGAAGAATATGGATGTCATACTCTAGAAGAGAAAGGAATAAAAAAGGATAAGTCGAGTTGAACACCATAAGATTTACTTTTTAATAAGTTCTTGAGTTCTTGAAAGAACTGAAGGAGAAAACTCTTACTCTTTATTTCTTGCAAATTGTTTGATTTTAGAGCTTACAAGGAGGAGCCTATTTATAGGCTAAGATAGTAACCCTAATAGTGACATAAATTCCCCATTAACCACTTTAATCATACTAATAAAACCTTGACTCTCTTTCAAACTTGAATTTGCACCATTTGTAGCTTGGTTGCCTTTAATGTCTTTAATCAGCCCATATAGTACTTCTTCCATCTTTTTGGCTCTAGCTTACATTATTGGACCTTTTAGAATATGCAAGGGATCTCTCACATCCTTTGAAACTTTCCATGCATCATCTCTAAGCTTCTTATCATTCCCTTCCCCTCGAAAAGATTCATCCTCGAATCATCACCTATATCAAAACGAGAAAGATCAGAAATATTAAATGTTGCACTTACATTGTACTCCCTAAGAAGGTTCAACTTATAACCATTATCATTAATTTATGTTACTACTTGAAATGGACCATCTCCTTTAGGTTGTAGCTTTGGATGCCTCTGAGTTGGGAACCATTTCATACGCATATACACCTAAACCCAATCATTAGGTTTAAACACTACCTTCTTTTGCCCTTCGCTAACATGGGATGTACATTGCTCAATTTGTTTTGCAATATGTTGCCACACCTTCTCATGCAATTTCTTCATCATGTCAGCCTTGCGTTCACCATTTAAGCTAGCATACTTATGAGTAGGTATATGCAATAAATTCAAGGGAGTGAAAGGATTAAAATCATATATAATCTTAAATAGAGAGTAACTAGTAGTAGAATGAGCACTCTTATTATATGTAAACTCGACATGTGGTAAACAATCTTCCTATGTTTTCAAATTCATCTAAATAATGGCACACAACAAAGTAGAAATAATTCAATTTATTACCTTAGTTTGTCCATTAGTTTATGGATGGAAAGTAGTTGAAAACAATAGCTTAGTACATAACTTACTCCACAAAGTCTTCTAGAAGTAACTTAAGAACTTTGTATCCCAATTTGAAACAATACTTTGACATATGCCATGCAAACATACTACTTCTTTAAAGAATAATTCAGCCACATTGTTTGCATTGTCAATTTTATGGCATACAATGAAATGTGTCATCTTTGAAAAATTGTCAACAACAAATACAAAATTCCTACCCTTTTTTGGTTGTAGCAACCCTAGTATAAAGTGTATAAATAAATCAACCCAAGGATGGTTAGGTATGGGTAAAGGGGTGTACAAGCCATGGGGTAAAACTTTACATTTAACCTATTTGTATGTTATGCATTTCTCACATACCCTCTCGACATCTTGTTTCATGTGTGGCCAAAAGAAATGTTCAATTAAGACATCTAGAATTTACCTAACTTCAAAATGACCCGTTTGACCACCCTTATGAGCTTCTCTCACAACCAACTCCCCCAAAGAACTTATAAGTATGCATAAATTATTTTCCTTAAATAAGAAATCCTTATGCCTATTAAATTTCTCAAAGGTTGATTACTCATGTGCTCTATCCACATTAGTAAAGTCAAGATCTTTCACACATAAATATTTAATGTATTCAAATCTTAATAATTTTGCAATAAGTGTAGAGATTAGAGCATCCTTGCGAGATATTGCATTCACTACCAAATTTTCCTTACCTTGTTTATATTTGATGATGTAAGGAAAGGTTTTAATGAATTCAACCCACTAGGCATGTAATTTGTTCAACGGTCACTATGGATTCAAGTGCTTCATGGATTCACGGTCATTATAGATGACAAACTCCTTGGGCCAAAGGTCGTGTTGCCATGTCTCTAAAGTTGGTACCAATGCATACATCTTTTATTATAAAAAGGATAATTAAGACCTACTCCATTTAGCTTTTCACTAAAGTAGACTATTAGATGTGTTTCTTGGATCAAAATGGCTCCAATGCAAATACCTAAAGTGTCACACTTAATCTCAAAATTTTTTGTAAAGTCAGGCAAAGCAAGTAAGAGTGCAAAATTTAATTTTTCCTTAATATAATTAAAAGCCTTGTCTTGATCACTACCCCATTTAAAACCCATGTTCTTTTAATAACCTTAGTTAGTGGTGCATCAACGGTGCTAAAGTCCCTCACAAAGTGTCTATAAAAACTAGTTAGACCATGAAAGCTACACATCACTAACTGACTTAAGTGTAGGCTAATCATGGATTGCCCTAAGTTTTTCCTCATCAACCTCAATACCTTTAGTACATATAACATAGTCAAGAAATATGATTTGGTTAGTACAAAAGGAACATTTCTTCAAGTTAGCATACAATTTCTCAGAATATAAAATGATTAAAATTGAACATAAATGATCAAGATGCTCTTCTAAATTTTTGCTATGGATCAAAATATTATCAAAATACATAACCAAAAATTTACCAATGAATGTATGCAAAACATTATTCATCAATCATATAAAAATTGCTCAATGCATTAGTGTGACCAAATGGCATAACAAGCCATTCATACATATCATACTTAGTTTTGAAAGCTATTTTCACTCATTTTCTTGTCTCATCCTCATTTGGTAATGTTCACTTTTCAAATCAATTTTAGAAAAGACACATAAACTATGCAATTCATTTAACATGTCATCTAACCTAAGTATAGGGTAACAATACTTTATAGTGATTTTGTTGACTGCCGAATAGTAAACCCATATCCTTCAAGTCCCATCCTTCTTTGGTATAAAAGGACAAGAACCGTAGAGGGACTTATGCTTTCTCTCACATATCCTTTCAATAGAAGTTCCTTAACTTGCCTTTGAAACTCCATTGTCTCCTCAGGATCACTCTTACATGCTAGCTAGTTTGGAATAAATGCACTAGGGATAAAATTAATTCGATGCTCAATTCCTCTTATAGGTAGTAATCCACTTAGAACATCTATAAGGAATACATCTTCAAATTCCTACAAAAGAGAAATAACAACACTAAACAAAAAAGAGCTAAACTTGTTAGTGTTAAAATAAGCCACATTGTACGAAAGTACAATTATATGTTGTGTGGCATTAAATGCCCTTTTGTCATCACTTTCTTTGGCATAGAAGCTTCCTTTTTCCTCCTATCTCTCCTGTGTCCTCACTTTTTCTCCTCTCTTTTCTATTTTGGTTACCCCTCTCTTTTCAATCTTTCTTTTTTATTTGCTCTCATTTTTAATCCTTAATTGATCCTAATAAGCTTATTGAGGTGTTAATGGTACAATAGTGACAGGTTTTTCATTCATTATAAATGAATATCCGTTCTTAAAGCCATCATGCATAACTCGTCTGTTAAACTACCATGGCATTTCTAATAGAATATGACCCTTATAATAAAGTATGGCTCTTATGCTTAGGTACAACATCACATATAATGTGAACCCTAATAGACCATGTATTGAAGAAATCAAACAATACCCAGTAAAGCTAAGTCAGACTTTAATCACACAAACCCTAAGTCCAATATTCAATGGAACATGAACCTAAGGTATTAATAAGAATATATATGCCATATTTTAGAAAAAAAGGGAATTGAGAGCGATAAGTCGGGTTAAACACCATAGGAAGAGTTACTTCTTGATAAGTTCTTTAGTTTATGAAAGAACCAAAGGAGAAAACTCACTATTTATTTCTCTCAAATTAATTGATTTTAGAGCTTACAAAGAGGTCCTATTTATAAACTAAGATAGCAAACCTAAAAGAGGCATAAATTCTTATTTAAGACAAATCCCTATTTAGGACAAACTCCTATCTAGGACAAATTCTTATTCAAAAAACTTCCACTTTAATAACAAACACTTATTTAAGACAAACACCTATTTAGGAGTGAATGCTATTACTTAACCTTACCTCATTAAGTACTCCAATCATATTAATAAGGCCTTGACTCTCTTTTCAAGTTAAATTCACACCATTTATAGCTAGTTTGCCTAAATCTCTTCAATCAACCCATTTAGTACTTTTTTTTTTTATCTTGTGGGCTTTATCTTGCATTATTGGACCTTTTAGAATGTGCAATGGATCTCTTGCATCTTTTGAAACCTTCCACACATTATCATTAAGCTTCTTATCATTCCCCTACTCCTTGAAAGGATTCGTCCTTAAATCATCACTTACATTAAAAAAAGAAAGATAAAAAATATTAAATATTACACTTACATTATACTCATTAGGAAGGTCTAACTTATAAACATTGTCATTAATCCATGCTACTACTTAAAATGGACCATATCCTTTAGGCCATAACTTTGAATGCCTTTAAGCTAGAAACCATTCCTTGCACATAAGTTCCTAAACCCAATTACTAGGTTCAAACAACACCTCCTATTGCCCTTCATTGACATGGGATGCATATTGCTCAATTCGTTTTACAATATGTTGCCATACTTTCTCATGTAATTTCGTCACCATGTTAGCATTGCGTACACCATCTAAGTTGGTATACTCATCAACAGGTATAGGCACCAAATACAAAGGAGTCAAAAGGTTAAAACCATATACAATTTCAAATAAAGAGTAAATAGTAGCAAAATGAACACTCTTATTATATGTAAACTTGACATGTGGTAAACAATCATCCCATGTGTTGAAATTCATTTAAATAATAGCACACAACAAAGTAGAAAGAGTTTGATTAATCACCTTAGTTTATCCATCAGTTTGTGGATGACAAGTAGTTGAAAATAATAGTTTAATACCTAAATTACCCCATAATGTCTGTTTATGGAGTGCACAAATTATGGGGTAAATTTCTAAATTTAGCCTATTTGCATGGTATGCAAGTCTGACATACCTTCTCAACATCTTGTTTCATATGTTGCCAAAAGAAATGTTTAACTAAGATATTTAGGGTTTTCCTAACTCTAAAATGACTTATTAGACCACCTTTATGAGCTTCTCTCACAACCAACTCCCTTAAAGAACTCCTAGGCACACATAAACGATTTTCCCTAAATAAAAATCCTTCATGCCTAAAATATTTCTTAAAGGCTAACTTCCCATATGCTTCATACACATTAGCAAAGTTAGGATCTTTCACATATAAATCTTTAATATATTCAAATCCTAATTATTTTGTAGTAAATGTAAAAATAAGGGCACACTTACAAGATATTGCATCATCTACTACATTTTCCTTACTTTGTTTACATTTGATGATGTAGGGAAAGGTTTCAATGAATTTGGCCTACTTGGCATGTCCTTTGTTCAACTTTCCTTGTCCCTTAAAATGCTTTAAGGATTTATGGTCAGTATAGGTGAGAAACTACTTAGGCCAAAGGTAGTGTTGCCATGTCTCCAAAGCTCACACTAATGCATACATCTCTTTATCATAAGTAGGATAATTAAGGCCTGTTCCACTTAACTTTTCACTGAAGTAGGAAATTAGTCACCTTTCCTACATCAAAATTGCTCCAATGTCAATACCTAAAGTGTCGCACTCTGTTGTTCCCACAGCCTTGTATGGGTTGTAATTGTTGTCAACTAGGGTTAAGTGTGCAAGAAAGTAAAGTCACATGGAAGGGCAAGAAAGTAAATCTGCCGCGTAAGGGCAAGAACATAAATTCGCCATGTAAGCCCTATTAGGGTTTGATGGAAGAGAGTATATAAAGGCCTTGGAAGACAAAACTAGGAAAAAAGGGCCAACACAATTGAATAAACGACAACCCTACAACAACTGGCCAAAAGGAAGAGAGAGCAGAACAGCAAGAGATCATAAACAACACCACTGGGAGAGCAAACCAGAATGTGCGACCTCCTGCAAGCAAACCAGAAACACATCCTGCAAGCAAACCAGAAACACACAACCAGCAAGAGGAGAAATAAGAAACAGACCACCCGGAAGAGAAGACAGCAGACCTGGTATCCGTGAGACCACCCGGAAGAGAAGACAGCAGACTAGAAGCGTGACGCAGGCCGAGAGATGTGAACCAGAAAAACCAGTAGTGTGAGGCAGGCCAAGAGATGTGAAACGGCAGACCAGAAGCGCGAGTGCAAGCTGTGAGACCGTGGGACAGTGAAAGCAGGAGCTGTGTGAGACAACCTAGAGAAGGAATTTGGCAAAGTATCAGAAAGAACTCAATGTATTTCCAGATTTCTTTAAGAGATGTTAGAAAGCGTTGCAGTGAACTTCTAAGCAGCAGTGAAGCAGCCTTTCAATTCAACAGAGGTAAGACAAGCTAGAAGAAGGGTAGACACAGTGAGTGACACTCTTTGTATTGTACTTACTTAGTAATTGCAATAGTGAAAGGAGCAGAAGATTAAGACATCCATTGTAACTGGAATTCTCAAGTATAATGGATAGTCTCGGTAAAGGAGAGTCCCTACCATCGTGGATGTACGTCACATTGATGGAACCACATAAATCTCGTGTGTCCTTAATTTGCTTTACGTTCTGTGTTTTGAATTGAGTTGTGAATGCAGCTAAAGTATCAGCCAACCCATAACCTAACGAAGACCTAAACAAGAACATCTGAATTGTCTATTAGGCAAGGTGTCTGAAAGGTGAATTTGGGGACTATTGTGATTAGTAGGTAGCAATAGATCTAGCTTAGTCAAATCTGAGAAAGAGTTCGCTTTTAAGAAGAGATTGAAGTTGTTCACTTACCTGCGAATTGCAAATTGTGGTGATACTGATTCAGCCCCCCTCTCAGTATCACAAACTAGTAGATCCTAGGGTAAAGTTGGGAACTTCAATTGATATCAGAGCACAGGTTCACCAGGATAAAGCTTAACAGCTTGGTGTACTAGTTTGAAGAGCTCCAGAAGTTTTAACTTGTTCAGCATACTGAGAAATGGACGCTAGTACCAGCACCAGCACTACTTACAGCAAGAAGGTTCCAATCTTCAACGGAACCAACTACCATATGTGGAGAGCGAGAATGCAGGTGGTATTTGCAACCATGGGCATGAATGTGGTGAAATCTGTACAGATGGGTTTTGAGCCTCCAGAAGAAGGTAAAGATCCAACCTCAGAGGAATTAAGACAGTTTGAGATAAATGGGAAGGCCTCAAATGTCATCATTTCAGCATTGACAGATGCTGAATATGCTAAAGTTATGGACTGCAAATCTGCCAAGGAGATATGGGACAGATTGCAGAAAGTCTATGAAGGTGATGGCAGAATGAAGGAGGCCAAGCTTCAAGTTTTCAAGGAGAGATATGAATCTCTCAAAATGCAGAAAAATGAGACAGTCCAAGAGTTCTTCACCAGAGTTATTGATGTTGTAAACGATCTTAGAAGTCATGGGAAGAACAAGAAGGACTCATCTATTGTGAAGAAAATTCTGAGAATTCTGCCTGAGAGATTTGACTCAAAGGTGGCAGCCATAGAGGGGAGTAGAGATCTCAATTCTATGTCTCTGCCCGATCTCTAGTGTAATCTCATTGCATATGAGATGAGAATAAAGTCAACTGAGAGCTCCTCAACATCAAAGGTATCAAAGGAGGCAGCTTTCAAAGTTATGAAACACTTGAAGATAAAAGAAGAGGAAGAATCATCCAGTGAGGATGATGATGATGATGAGGAAGAAAGTGAAGGTGAAGTGTTGGCATACTTCACAAGGAAATTCAAAAAGGGGTCTAAGAAAGGAAAATGATAGTTGTCCTTGAGATGTTATCATTGTGGACAGACTAGACACTTTGCTTCTCAATGCAAAGTGAAACTTGATGATGAAGATGAGGACGGTGATGATGAGCAGAATTCAAATGGAGACATCATTCAAGTCAAGGAAGTCCAGAAGACTGCTAACCCACAGAAGAAGAAGAGAGGCTCATTCAAAAGTTATGTGAGCCAGACAAAAGAAGCCGATAAGGAGGAAGATGTAGACTCATTAAATGAGCATGCCTTTATGGCATCAGCTCAATGTGGTAGTTCATCTTCTGAAGAGGAAGAGGAGATTGATGAAGAAGAACTAGATCTTAAAGCTAAGTTAGAAGCAGCTTCAAAGGAGATAATCAGAAGGGGGAGAACCATAAGAAGGTTGGAGGCCCATATAAAACAAGTTGAAGCAAAGATTGAGGAAGCAGAAAGTCAAAAGGATGAAATAAGGGCTGAACATATTGACTTGAAGAGAAGATTTGAAGAACAGATCAAAATATGTGAAGACCTTACTATGGAGCTTGGCTCAAAGACTTCAACAATTGAAGAAATGGAGATAGAGTTGCTGAGACTTCAGCAACAACTTAAAAGGAGTGAAGAGAACTTGCAGAAGTTTGAAGTGATAGGAGAAACAAGCTCTGCAAGAGAAAAGAAGAATGAAGAGAAAGTGCAGCAATCTGATGCTGCACTGCCTAAAGATAACAAGACTTTGCCACAGAAGTTGAAAGAGAAGATTAAGTCTCAGAAAGAAAAGACTGATCAGCCAAGAACAGTGAAGGTTGAAAATAAAGAAGATTTGAAGAAGCAACCTAGGGTTGCAAACAAAAATGAAGAAAAGAAAGTCAGCCAGCAAAGGGCTACGACTGAACAGAAGAAGGAGAAGAAGGTGACTGAAATGAAAGTCACACAAGCAAAGAAGCCAGGAACCTTGCCTACACAGCAAGTAATGAACAAAAGAAAACAAGTTGTGATTAGATCCAAGAAGAGACAATTTCAAGGTTATTGTCTTTATTGTGAAGTTTGGGGTCATAAGGCAAGTAAATGCTGGTGGAGAAGGCCAGTATATGTCTCTAACTTGAGAAGATATGATGTTGCATACAAAATTCAGAGGAGAACACCTATCATGAGTTCTTACACATACTGTAAAAAGTAAGGACACACTGACAAGGATTGTTGGTGGAAGCCCAAATCAGTGGTTTCAAAGAACAAGTTTGCTATATTGGGAGACTTGGAATAGTGTGAAAGGTGCGGGCAGGATGGTCATAATGCCAAGAGATACATGACACTTCTCCCTGAGCAAGAGAAGACACTCAATGGCACAGTGAAAGCAATTAGTACAGTCAAAGTTGAGAAAAAGGAGAAAGCTATCATCAAGCTAGTTCAAAAGAAAGAATATAAAGTTAAAAGGGAGGTGGCTAATATAGTTGAAATTGCACTAAAGGCTGACTACAAGGATAAGTAGTGGATCCTTGATAGTGGGTGCACTTCACACATGACAGGAGACAAGAGTAAATTATCAAAACTGAACAAGTAAAGAGAAGGCAGAGTCAAGTTTGGCAATGATGATTCACTCAACATCAGTGGTCAAGGGTCAGTAAATATTGGAAAAGGAAAGCTGAAAGGTGTTCTGCATGTTGAAGGACTTAAATATAATCTAGCATCTGTCAGCTAACTATGCAATGAAGACCATAAAGTGATATTCACAAAAACAAGTTGCCAAGTAAAGAGTAAAGAAGGCAATACTGTTGCAGTTGGGAAAAGAACAGCTGGAAATTTATATATGATTGATGAGGACAAGACAAACAGCTGTTTACTTACAAAAGAAGAAGAAAATCAACTCTGATAAAGGAGGCTGGGACACTTAACACAGAAGAACATGAGGAAGTTGACCACTACTCATGCAATTAGAGACATTCCAGACCTTAAGAGAGAGAGGGAGTATGTTTGCTCAGCATGCTCTAAAGGAAAGCAGGTCAGAAAGCAGTATAAGACCAAAGAGGTCAGTTCTAAAGTAGTGCTTGACATTGTACATATTGATTTGTGTGGGCTGATGAGAACAAAAGGGTTGAATGGTGAGAGGTACTTCATCTTGTTTGTTGATGATTATTCCAGAAGGACCTGCATCATGCACCTTAAACATAAGTCAGAAGTTTTGAAAGGCTTCAAGAGATATAGAAGATTGGCTAAAAATAAGAGTGGAAAGAAGATCAAAGTATTGAGGTCAGATCAAGGCACTGAGTTCACAAATGGAGCTTTTGAAAATTACCTTGAGAAGCATGAAATTCACCATCAGATGGCAGCAGCAAGAACTCCTCAACAGAACGGGATGGTGGAAAGGAAAAATAGAGCTATAGTTGAAATGGCAAGAACTTTATTGCTAGAATCTAAGCTTCACACAAGATTTTGGACAGAAGCAACATTTATAGTCGTGCACCTATTGAACAAAGTTTTACTAAGGCCCAATACTGATAAGACTCCATATGAGCTATGGAGTGGGAAGAAGACAATAGTCAAGTATCTTAGAATCTTTGACAGCCCATGTTTTGTGAAGAACAAGGAGCAAAACTTGGGAAAATTCCATGCTAGGTCAGATGAAGGCATCTTTGTGGGATACTTAGCAAAGACAAAAGGTTATAGAGTTTTTCTGCATAAATTGGGAAAAGTGGTCACTTCTAGTGATGTGAGAATAGATGAAAACTGGAAAACAACGCATAATGGAGAAGCTGAGGATAGTGAAGAAGATGACTTCAAGATAGATGAAGAATCTGACCAACATGAAGGAGTAGGAAAATAAGTAAGTTCAGACTTAGAGAAGAGTGAGTTTGAAGATGAAGAAGGAGATTCTCTTGCAACTAAGACTGTGCAAGAGAGAAAGAAAAAGAAGACATGGACCAGTGCTCATCAAGGAAATCAGTTAATAGGTGACCCATCAGTAGGAGTTACAACAAAAAGAAGAATTATGGGAGCTACTGCTTTACTCTCACAAGTTGAACCTAAATCTGTTGAAGAGGCTGCACAAGACAAAGCTTGGATCAAAACTATAAATGAGGAGCCGAATCAAATCGAGAAGAATGAAACATGGGAGCTAGTTCCAAGACCCACTAACAAGAATGTCATAGGAACAAAATGGGTGTTGAAAAATAAATACAATGAAGATGGCAAGGTGGTGACGAACAAGGCTAGGTTGGTTTGCAAAGGCTACACTCAGATAGAAGGAGTAGATGTTGATGAAACTTTTGCACCAGTAGCAAGGTTGGAAACTATTAGAATGTTCTTAGCTTTGGTAGGACATAAGAGGTATAAAGTTTACTAGATGGATGTGAAATCAGCCTTTTTGAATGGGCTCCTAAAAGAAGAAGTGTATATTGAACAACTTGATGGAGTACAAATCAATGAGGATGAGACACACGTGTGCAAGCTAAAGAAAGCCTTGTATGGCCTTAAACAAGCCCCAAGAGCATGGTACAACAGGCTGGGCGCATATTTGAGAAGGTTGAACTTTATAAGAGGAACAGTTGATAATAACCTATATGTGTTCAACTCAGAGAAAGGCCAACTGATAACCATAGTATATGTAGATGGCATCATCTTTGGAGGGGATCACTTTGAGCTATGCCAAGAAATTGCACAGAAGATAAGTGAGGAATTTGAGATGTCATTGATTGGAGAAATGACTTACTTTCTTGGATTACAAATAAAATAATGTGAAGAAGGTATGTTTATTTCTCAGACAAAATATGCTAAAGAGATGCTGAAAAAGTTTGGCATGGAGGATAGCAGACCTGTCAGTACCCCTATGCCAGTAGGCTGCAAGTTAACAAAAGATCAGAAAGGAAGGAGTACAAGCTCTACAAAATACAGGAAGATGATAGGGAGCCTTCTGTACCTTACAGCATCAAGGCCTGATCTCATGCAAGCTGTGTGCATTGCCAGCAGATTCTATGCTGATCCTAAGGAATCTCATGTGTTGGCAGTGAAAAGAATCCTAAGAAACCTTAAGGGGACACTGGAAATGGGCTTGTGGTATCCTTCCATGGATTTTGTAAAACTACGAGCATACACTAATGCAGACTGGGCAGAAAGCATAGATGATAGAAAATCAACCAATGGCTGCAGCTTCTACTTGGGTTCAAGGTGTGTTGCATGGCTAAGTAGAAAGCAAAACAGTGTTGCTTTGAGCACAGCAGAGGCTGAGTACATGGCTACTTGTGCAACATGTACTCAGGTGATATGGATGCAAAGACAATTAGCCAATTTGGGTGTTGAAGTGAAGTTACCAATAAGTGTACTTTGTGATAATCAAAGTGCAATTGATCTTAGCAAGAATCTAGTTCAACATTCAAGGAGCAAGCATATTGACATTCGGTATCACTTTATCAAGGATCAAGTGAAAGAGGGCACAATTCAGTTGGAGTACGTCGGCACTAAAGATCAAATCTCAGATATTCTAACTAAACCTTTGTCCACATGGCTGTTTGAAAAGCACAGAATGAGTCTATCTGTGCAAATGCCTCCTCAAGCCTGAAGTTCAGGTGAATCCTCCATCTCTACTTTGCAGGTTTTTCAAATTTGTAATTGGTTGGCAAAGGGGGAGAGAAGCAACATTGCAAGGGGAGTTGTTAAGGAAGGGGAGTGCATATTTAGGGGGAGTTGTAATCCATCTGCTTCTGGATTATTACTCTAAGAAGATTATGAAAGATTGCTGCATAATGGCTTTTGTTATGAGTGTTGCCAACAATTACAAAGGGGGAGATTGTTGTTCCCACAGCCTTGTATGGGTTGTAATTGTTGTCAACTAGGGTTAAGTGAGCAAGAAAGTAAAGTCACATGGAAGGGCAAGAAAGTAAATCTGCCGTGTAAGGGTAAGAACGTAAATCCGCCACATAAGCCCTATTAGGGTTTCATGGAAGAGAGTATATAAAGGCCTTGGAAGACAAAACTAGGAAAAAAGGGCCAACACAATTGAATAAACGGCAACCCTACAACAACCGGCCAAAAAGAAGAGAGAGCAGAATGGCAAGAGATTAGAAACGACACCACCGGGAGAGCAAACCAAAAATGTCACCACCGGGAGAGCAAATCAGAACGTGCGACCTCCTGCAAGCAAACCAGAAAAACATCCTGCAAGCAAACCAGAAACGCACAACCAGCAAGAGGAGAAATAAGAAACAGACCACCCGGAAGAGAAGACAGCAGAATAGAAGCATGAGGCAGGCTGAGAGACATGAACCAGAAAAACCAGTAGTGTGAGGCAAGCCAAGAGACGTGAAACAGCAGACCAGAAGCGTGAGACCAGAATGTGCAACAGCGTGACTGATCAGAAGCATGGGGCAGGCCGTGAGACGTGAAACGGCAGACCAGAAGCGTGAGTGCAAGCTGTGAGACTGTGGGACGGTGAAAGCAGGAGCTGTGTGAGACAACCTAGAGAAGGAATTTGGCAAAGTATCGGAAAGAACTCAACGTATTTCCAGATTTCTTCAAGAGAGGTTAGAGAGCGTTGCGGTGAACTTCTAAGCGACAGTGGAGTAGCCTTTCAATTCAACAGAGGTAAGACAAGCTAGAAGAAGGGTAGACACAGTAAGTGACACTCTTTGTATTATACTTACTTAGTAATTGCAATAGTGAAATGAGCAGAAGATTAAGACATCCATTGTAACTGGACTTCTCAAGTATAGTGGATAGTCTCGGTAAGGGAGAGTCCCTACCACCGTGGATGTACATCACATTGACGGAACCACGTAAATCTTGTGTGTCCTTAATTTGCTTTACGTTTTGTGTTTTGAATTGAGTTGTGAATGCAGCTAAAGTATCAGCCAACCAATAACCTAACGAAGACCTAAACAAGAACATTTGAATTGTCTATTAGGCAAGGTGTTTGAAAGGTGACTCTAGGGACTATTGTGATTAGTAGGTAGCAATAGATCTAGCTTAGTCAAATCTGAGAAAGAGTTCGCTTTTAAGAAGAGATTGAAGTTGTTCACTTACCTGTGAATTGCGAATTGCGGTGATACTGATTCATCCCCCCTCTTAGTATCACAAACTAGTAGATCCTAGGGTGAAGTTGGGAACTTCACACTCAATCTTGAAAGTTTTTGCAAAATCAAGTGAAGTAAGTAAAGGTGCAAAACTTAATTTTTCTTTAATGTAATTAAAAGTCTTGTCTTGATCTCTACCCCACTTAAAACCCATGTTCTTTTTAATAACCTCAATTAGTGGTGTAGCAATGGTGCTAAAGTCCATGAAAGTTACACACATCACTAACTAGCTTAGTTGTCAGCCAATTACGGATTGCCCTAACTTTTTCCTTGTCAACCTTAATACCTCTAGCACTCACAACATAGCTAAGAAATATGATCTTGTTAGTACAAAAGTAATATTTCTTGAATTTAGCATATGATTTCTCCAAACGTAAATGATCAAGGTGCTCTTCTAAGTTTTTGTTATAGACCAAAATATCATCAAAATATACAACCACAAATTTACCAACACACATAAGGAATTAGACAACACCTAGGAAAGTTATGTTAGACTTTAATCACATAATTCCTAGAATTAATATTCAAAGGAACATGAACCTAGGGTATTGAGAAAAATATAGATGCCACACTTTAAAAAACAAGAAAATTGGGAGTGATAAGTTAGGTTAAACACCACAAAAAAAAAAGTTACTTCTTGATAATTTCTTTAGTTCCTGAAAGAACCAAAGGAGAAAAGTATCACTTTTTATTTCTCTCAAATTATATAATTTTAAAGTGTACAAGGAAGTGCCTATTTAGGCTAAGATAGCAACCCTAAAAGAGAAATAAATTCCTATTTAGGATAAATCCTTATTTGGGACAAACTCTTATCTAGGACAAATTCTTATTCAAAAAACTTTCACTTTAAAAACAAGTGCTTATTTAGGACAAACTCTTATTTATGAATGAATACTATTACTTAACCCTAGCCTATTAAGCACTCCAATCATATTAATAAAGCCTTGACTCTCTCTCTCAAGCTTGAATTTGCACCATTTATAGCTTGGTTGGTTTGTATGTTTTCAATTAGCCTATTTAATGATTCTTTCATCTTTTTTTTTTGGCTCTAGCTTACGTTATTGGACCTTTTGGAATGTGTAATGGATCTTATGCATCATTTGAAGCCTTCCACACATTATCTCTAAGCTTCTCATCATAAGATACGACCATAAATTGCACAATGAATTGAGCAATACGCATCCCATGCCAACAAAGGGTGAAAGAAGTTGGTGTTTGATACTAGTGATTGGGTTTAGGTGTATATGCATAAGGAAAAGTTCTTGGCTCAGAGGCATCCAAAGGTATATCCTAGAGGGGATGATCCATTTCAAGTGGTGGCACAAATGAATGATAATACCTATAAGTTAGACCTTCTGGGTAAGTATAATGTGAATGAAATATTTAATGTTACTAATCTTTCTCTTTTGGTACAAGTGTAAAATCCTTTTAAAGAGAAGGAAAATAATGAGATTTATGGAGGTGTTAATGCATGGAGGGTTTCTAAGATCCATTGAGCATTCAAGAAGGGTGAATGACACATTCTAGAGATAAAAAGATGAAAGAGGCACTTAATAGGTTGATTAAAAACATTTGGGCCAAAGAAGTTAATTCAAGCTTGAAGGGCAACGAAGTATGTCTTAATTCAGGCCACGATTTTATTAATTGTATAAGTATGCTAAATTGGCCTAAGTTAAGTGATTGTGAAGAGTTATAGCAATAAAGTAATGGAATTGGTTAGTTGTACTTATCATTATGTCTAAAAAATGGAGGACAGAGAGTGGACTAGTTGCAAAATTAGTTATAGGACTAGTTTCCTAGTATAAGGTTAGATTGGCACTTATCATGAGGTAGTTGGTGAACTAGTTTTATGCTAAATGCATGGCTCTATGAATCTAACCAAACCAAATTTAACCAAATTGACCCCAACTCATTTGCTGTCAACTTATTTAGAAATTTTTTCTTGTTTATAGGGTTAGGGTTGTTATTTCAGCCTATAAATAGGCTTGATTTCATTGTTAAAAGATATAGAACATTGGTGAAAAGAAGTGAGAATTTTCTCTTTTGGTTCTTCAATAAACTTTGTGAACTTATCAAGATTATTGTTTTGTAGCATTCTAACTTGACTTACCACTCACAAATCCCTTCTTTAAAGAGTGTGCCATCTATATCCTTTTTTATACTTTTGGTTCATGTTCTTTTGAATGTTGGGTCTACGTTTATACCTTATGTTCATGTTCCTTTGAACATTAGGTCAAGGTTTTACTTTTGTTAAACCTTATATAACTTTCTTGGGGTTTTGAATTCCTTATTTTGCTTATGGGTTTGATTGTACTCTTTAAGGTTCCCATCAATTTTATTTGAATGATTCCTTACAATAAAAGGAGAAATCTTGCTAGAGAAGATGTGACAATCACATCTTACAAGCAATGAATAACTCAAACCAGGTAATAAAAGCTAATCAAATTCATGACTCCTATTATGCACTCCAATGGATTCAAATTATCAAAGGTGTATTGATAAGCATTTGCATTAAATCTAATGGAAGATCAAATTCATCTTTTCAATAATAAACCATTATAACCATGCAAGTAAATGATAATCAAGATTTATATTTAATGGAATTCAATTGATTCAAACTATCAAAAGTTGGCATGCTTGTCACATGCAATATAATCTTTGGTGTAGACACAAAGGTGAAGTTCCCAACTTCACCCTAGGATCTACTAGTTTGTGATACTGAGAGGGGGGGTGAATCAGTATGACCACAATTCACAATTCGCAGGAAAGTGAACAACTTCAATCTCTTCTTAAAAGCGAACTCTTTCTCAGATTCGACTAAGGTAGATCTATTGCTACCTACTAATCACAATAGTCCCCAAAGTCACCTTTCAGACACCTTGCCTAATAGACAATTCGGATGTTCTTGTTTAGGTCTTCGTTAGGTTATGGGTTGGCTGATACTTTAGCTGCGTTCACAACTCAATTCAAAACACAGAACGTAAAGCAAATTAAGGACACACGAGATTTACGTGGTTCCGTCAACGTGACGTACATCCACGGTGGTAGGGACTCTCCCTTACCGAGACTATCCACTATACTTGAGAATTATAGTTACAATGGATGTCTTAATCTTCTGCTCCTTTCACTATTGCAATTACTAAGCAAGTACAATACAAAGAGTGTCACTTACTGTGTCTACTCTTCTTCTAGCTTGTCTTGCCTTTGTTGAATTGAAAGGCTGCTCCACTACCGCTTAGAAGTTCACCGCAACGCTCTCTAACCTCTCTTGAAGAAATCTAGAAATACATTGAGTTCTTTCCGATGCTTCGCCAAATTCCTTCTCTAGGTTGTCTCACACAGCTCCTGCTTTCACCGTCTCAAGGTTTCACAGCTTGCACTCAAGCTTCTGGTCTGCCGTTTCACGTCTCACGGCCTGCCCCACGCTTCTGATCAGTCACGCCGTTGCACGTTCTGGTCTCACGCTCCTGGTCTGCTGTTTCACGTCTCTTGGCCTGCCTTACACTACTGGTTTTTCTGGTTCACGTCTCTTGCCCTGCCTCACGCTTCTAGTCTGCTGTCTTCTCTTCCGGGTGGTCTCACGGATACCAGGTCTGCTGTCTTCTCTTCCGGGTGGTCTGTTTCTTATTTCTCCTCTTGCTGGTTGTGCGTTTCTGGTTTGGTTGCAGGATGTGTTTCTGGTTTGCTTGCAGGAGGCGTTTCTGGTTTGCCTGCAGGATGTGTTTCTGGTTTGCTTGCAGGACGTGTTTCTGGTTTGCTTGCAGGACGTGTTTCTGGTTTGCTTGCAGGAGGTTGCACGTTCTGGTTTGCTCTCCCGGTGGTGACGTTTCTGGTTTGCTCTCCTGGTGGTGTTGTTTCTGATCTCTTGCCGTTCTGCTCTCTCTTCCTTTTGGCCGGTTGCTGTAGGGTTGCTGTTTATTCAATTGTGTTGGCCCTCTTCCCTAGTTTTGTCTTCCAAGGCCTTTATATACTCTCTTCCATGAAACCCTAATAGGGCTTACATGGCAGATTTACGTTCTTGCCCTTATGCTGCAGATTTACTTTCTTGCCCTTCCATGTGACTTTGCTGCCCTTCCATGTGACTTTACTCTCTTGCACACTTAACCCTCGTTGACAACAATTACAACCCATACAAGGCTGTGGGAACAACAAAGGTTAATTCCATTTTTATTTGGTGCAAACAACTCTTTGCAAAGAAAGGAGAAGTGTTGTTAACAAAAAATGAAGTGATAGTCTCACCTATCAGGAAAAGCTAATCAAGATAAATGACTTATATATTTGATGCACTTTAATGCAGTTAGACTACCCAAGGTTTATTAAAGTGCTTGTCATATAGTTTATTTCATGATCATTTTATGTGAATAAGTTCTTGTAACAAGAGGATAAGCCTTGCTAGTGAGAAATGAAGTGTAAGTTTCATCTTTCAAACAATCAACTATTCAAACCGTGTAAGAAAAGCTAATCAAGATAAATAACTCATGTGATGTACTCCAATGAACTCAAAATATCAAAGATGAATTAACATGCTTGTTGTATTAAATGTAACAATTATAAGAGTTAATTTCATATTCAATTTTTCTGAATGAGTCCTTTCAACTATATTATATGCTTGTTATAAAGAAAAGAAGTGATGGACGCATATTTTAGGCAATAAACCATTCTAACCATGTAAGAAAAGCTAATCAAGATAGCCTCTCCTTATAGGGCTAAAGCAACCAAAAATGTTGTAATTCGGTAAGAAATTATACTAATCTTTATTTTCAGTTGGTTGGAAATCAACTAAGCCATATGGAAGAAGAAATTGAAGCAATCTTTTTAAAGGAGGATTATGTCCTAAGACCTCCAGTTAAAGTAGAAGTAGAAAACAAAGTTTTATTTAAACTATTGTCTTTAAAGAAAAAATATATTACAACTTGACTAGTATAAATCCTAAGAAGACAAAATTAATAGATGAAATAGTCAAAAGGTTAAAAAACCTTGGGTTGAAAGAAAAGGAAAAACCTATTAAAGAAGAAATTAAAGAATAAAGTGATGTTGAGGAATATATAAATATAATTCAAGAAATGTTCTTATTAGAACAAAACTTGATACAAAAGTATCCATCACCTTCTTACAAGAAGAAAACTATGAATATTAATAAGATGACTTTTAATAAGGTTCTTACTAACTTATATTATACTAAGACAACCCTAGTCAACCTCTTATTAGAGGAATGATCTAATTATAATTATGTTTAATTAGATGGTAGCAATATAGCAGAATGGAATCTAGATGGGATGACTAAACATCAAATTCTTATTCTACTTCATTATCTAATGATATTTGTAACTGCTGAAAAATTAAATGGTAATTTTAATGAAAAATTCATCACCAATGGGTTTACTAGACAGTTTAAAGGTGGTGGGATTTCTATCCAAAGAAGTGAAAGTTTAGATCTTTTCTCCTGTAAAAATAGAACAAGGAGTTCAACTCTTTAATTGGGTTAATACATTGATTTATATAATTACCAATCATTCTATTGGTATAACAACCTTATTAATTGATAAGATATACAAGCAACTTATTAATTTGAGATGCCCAAATCTATCTCATTTCAGGTGGTATAAGATGTATTTTTCTCTAAAGTTTTAATTAAAGAAAAAAGCCAAAGTATTTTCTAGGAAGAAAAACTTCTCACTAGGTTACCTACACTATTTGCGAAAAGAGTTAAAAATAAGGGGGTGATTGATTATGCATACTATAGTTATGAAGAATTGGCTACCGATGTAATAGCTAAAAGGGTTAAACTCTATAATGAAATTAAATTGCATAAATAGTTACAAAGAGTAAAGATCAATGTAAAAGAGTTTTAGGATACTTCTAAAATTAGATGGATTGTCCACCTATATATTATCATGAGAAAAATAAAAAAAAATGGTTATAAACTGTTAGCTCAAAAGAAAACCTTTTATTTAAAGGGAAAGAACGAAGAAAAAAAAAAGAAGAAACCTAATCTACAAAGAAACAAAAAAGTAATATGTTATTTAAGCTAAGAGCAAACAGTAATCTATCATTAAATCTCTGCATACTAAAGTAAAAAATAAATAATTGCATGAAAAAAATTAATACTCCTATTATTTAAGTAAAAATATAAGAAATACAACAAAAATTAGAGACATTAGCTTGTTTGGAAATTCCTACGGCTTTTTGAAGTAGAAAAAAACATGCAGAGACATTAGTCTCTTTGGAAATTCCTACGATTTTTTGGAATAGAAAAAAACATGTAGTACAATTGTTGTATGAAGCAACTTTTAATGAAAGTTAGATTCCAAACAAAGCCTGACCTATAGTTATAGGACCAAGGTATTTGGAAATAGTTAAAAAGAAATAAAAGATTTTTTGAAAAAGGGACTTATCAAAAAATGTGCTAATCCTTGGAGTTATCTTGCATTTTATGTAGAAAATGCAACAGAACTAGAAAGTGGAGTTCTAAGGCTAGTTATTAACTGTAACCCTTTAAATAAGATATTAAGATGGATTAGGTGTCCTATATCTAATAAAAAGGAATTGTTAAACATGCTTTATGAAGTTTAAATATATTTAAAGTTTGATATGAAATCTGGTTATTGGCAAATTCAAATTTAGAAAAAAGATAAGTATAAGACTATATTTACAATTCCATTTAGACCTTATGAATCAAATGTAATGTCATTCAGATTAAAGAATTCACCTCTTGAATTTTAGAAAATTATAAATGAAATATGTAATGCTTATTCAGCATTCATAATTGTTTATATTAATGTTGTATTACTACTTTTTAATACTATCAAACAACATTTTAAACATTTAAACTTTTTCCTAAAGGTTATGGAAAAGGCTAGTTTAGCAACATTTGCTAAGAAAATAAAGTTTCAAACTAATGTTAGATTCCTTAGACACTTTATAGAAAATGACATTATAATTCCTATTGATCAAGCAATTGAATTTGCCTCTAAATTTCCTAATGAAATTAGAGGTAAACAATAACTACAAAGAACGTTGGGAAGTCTAAATTATATTTCAAATTCCTATAAAGATTTAGCTTATGACATTAAGCCATTATTCAAAAGGCTTTAAAAAAATCTGTTAGAGTGGACAAATGAACATGTAAAGGTAGTTAAGAAGATTAAAATTAAAGCAAAAGAACTACTATACTTAACCCTTTCTTGTTCTAATACTTCTAAAATAGTTAAAACTGATGTGTTAGATAAAGGATATAAGGGTATCACTAAATAACAAATTAATTCAAAAGAACAAATTATTTGCTTAATCTCAAGAGTATAACGAGGAGATAGAGTTAATTACTCTACCACTAAAAAAAAAATAGTAGTTATAGTATTATGTATTAAAAATTTTGAAGGTGATCTAGTAAATCAGAAATTTCTTTGAAAAATTGATTGTAAGATAGTAAAGACGTTCTTACAAAAGATGTTAAAAACATAACCTTTAAACAAATCTTTGCCTTTTGATTTTAATATCGAATTTATTTAAGGAACATCAAATTCTTTACCTAATTTTTTAACTTGTGAATTTTTGTAGGGAACTTCCCACATGAGTAAGCAACCCTTAATGCAGTGACCTCATTCCCTAGTTAAGTTGGTTATTTCACCCACTAATGATGCCTTTAGTTTAAAGACAAATGAAGTTGATAAACTTTAAGATGATGCTTATAAGAATGCATTAGATAAAACTTTAACATATCCTTTAATTGCAAAGCACATTGACTTTTTCTATGTTATTGAAAATAATTTTATCCAGCCTTAACCTATTGAGGTCACTAGATTCTATGTTAAAGATGACATGTATCCTCGTTCTAATATGAAGGATTACATGTATTATTAACAAATTTTTCATGAAATAGGATATTTAGTTATTGAACCCATTGAGAAAGGTTCCTGAAGATTAGCAAGGGGCTCTCTTTGGTTATAGAGAGTTGAAAGAATGGTAAAAGGTTAAATTCTATAATTATTTTGATTATATTGAATTATAGAAAAGTGCTTTGTTATATGAAAATAGACAAAAAAATTTTAGTTGGTTCATTCAAATTCATCTTCTAAATCATCCAAATAAATTTCCTAATTGGTTTAAAACTTGGTTTGTTAAATAGGGATTACATCCTATAACTTTGCCATATATGATAAGAACTATTTATAAGCAATTTTGCAAAACGAATGATGAGTTAAAGACCCTCTACTAATATTTGCCTTATGGTATCATGTTCCATAGTTTATAAAGTGGTATTATACTATCATGGTAAAATAGATGAGTGTGTTAGACATGGATATTAAACATATCACATGGCTAGCTAGGCAAAGTAATATTCAATGGTGGGAAAAACTCGACTTCTTTAAAGATGGAGTTTATAAAGCCCAAGGAATTATAAGGATAAATGGATCAAAAGCTTCACCACAACTGTCACTATTTAGTAATCTAGAAGAACTATTAAAGGCTTTAAAGGAATCTATTTCTAAAGAGAAATTACTAGAGATGGTGGCCTCATTCATCTAACTAGAAGTGACTCCTCAAGCAAGCCAAGCCAAAAGTAGTCAAGGTCATAATAATGACGATATCATGCAAGATTCTTAGGACCCTTATATGTTGTAAAAATAACAAAACTACTTTCAATGGAAAAGTAGGAAAGATGCCTAACAAATAACTTTCATTAAAACTACTTTAAAAAAGCAAGGAATCTAAAAGGACTCACTTACTTTTAGTGCCTTGGATTCCTTAAATGTCAATTATTATCTTTTCTTTAGTATAAATAAGTCCCTTTTGGTTGAAGAAGGCAAGGTCCAATTTAAATTGAAAAAGAATTTTCTTTCCTTGCATTTTTGCCACCTCTCTTGTGACATCCTAAGCTTGTATCGACATTTAATGAAAACTATCTTTCTGTAAGTACTTTTGTTGTATGCGTATAATTTCATCAAGTTAAGTTTCTTATGCTTGTGTTATATGGTTGTTATTATTATCCTTTACATTTATCGTCACCTTTTTTTTGTGTTGTGTCTAAATGGTATCAGAGCTTGGTTACTAGTAAAGTTTAATTTTATCCCTATTTCATAGTTGAAACCCCAAATCTTGTTGCCTTTGTTGCTTGGGTAAGCTATGGTTAGGTGTGGAAAAGTTGTGGCATAATTCATTGACAATGATACTATGAAGTATGGATATGTAAAGATGTAACTAGCTTTCTAGGAGTAATAGCCTAAGTAAAAGTAGAAATTAGGTCATAATTATCAATGAAAGTCTAGATAATAATCATTTACAATAATGGACTCTCCCTTCTTCTACTCCTTCCCATATTTATAAATAAGGAAGTTTTTCTTCAAAAACATATTATGTGATCAAAATTGTAGAAGAAATTTACCCTTTCTCAAGTTATAATGATTTTTTCTTATTACCACAATAACTTATTAGTTCTCATTTACAAAACTATAAGTTCATTCATATAAGAATGGTTCAAGTAGCTTTAAAACTAACTACTAAATTGGGTTTAAATTAGTTAGCAACTATTTTTGTCAAGAATAAAAGATATAATAGATTTCATGACTCCTTATCAAGAGTAGTTGAATCTAGCTTAAGTGGTGGACCTATTTGGTTTTCTTGCTTTCCAAACTTCACCTTGTCATTATTAGGTCCAAACTTAATGCATCCTTTATGTTTAGACATAACAGAAGAGGGATTTGATATGATGCTGGCTTTGGAAAATTGAATTCTTACTTATAGGATACATTATAACATTATGAATACCACTATTTCAAGGATTAAAGAAATTCCTTCAAAAGAGGTCAAAAGCTAATGTAATGGTTCCTAAAATGATTACTTGGGATTAGGTTAAGTTACCTAATCAGTGGGTCTTAGAAAATGTTGTCGAACCTGTTAAACAAGTAAATTGACAATTGGAAGAAATAATTAAATATAAAGATAAAGATTTCAAAATTCAATTTACTTTTCCTCGAAAGGGGAAAAGAAAAGGTTAAATGAAAGTACTCTATCTCTTTAATATCAATTACTGAATTGGAAGGTATAAGAAAAATTATGGAATAAGTGAGTCAATCATAATACAAAGTTGACTTCCTTCCTTTAACTTCTACCTCGATGGTTAATCAATCACTAGAAACTTCCAATCAGACTTATAAGCCTAGATCTCATTTTTTATCTAATATGGGATGTAAGGTCAAAGCTGGGCATAGTTATTTTCAATAGCACACATAAAGTCAATGTGCTTTGCAATTAAAGGATATGTTAAAGTTTTATCTAGTGCACACTTATGAACATCACATCTACTTTTTTTGTTTTTGAACCAAAGGCATCTTTAGCTAATGAAAATAATTGACTTAGCCAAGGACAAAGGTCCCTACATTAAGGGAGATTTATCTTCTAAATGATCCAACAAAATTTCTTAATTGGTTTAAAATACTTTACAAAAAACCATGAATATGTTAAACACTGTAGATAAAAGTAAACTTGTTAAAAAATATAAATTATCACAAACTACAATTTGTAACGAGGAAATTTCTATTAAAATTCCTTTTGTTTTGCTTAAGAACCTTTCTCAAGGTATTATTTTAGGAAATCCCTTTTTACATATGTTATATCCTTTAAAAAAGATTAGTGATTAAGGTATTTACTTAGAACTAAATGGGAAGTTTATTAATTTTAAATTTATTTCTATCCTTTAATATAAAAAGATAGACATACTTCAAAATACCATTAACAGAAAAGAGAAATTTATTCAATCTCTATATACTAAAGGAAAAAATAAATACTTATAAAAATTGAAATGCTAAATTATAAATTTCTTATAAAAATTGATTGTAAGGTGGCAAAAGACTTTCTTACAAAAGATGTTAAAAACATAACATTTAAACAAATATTTGCCCAATGGTAAGAAATTTTATCTATTTTTTATTTTAATATCAAGTTTATTAAAGGAACATAAAATTCTTTACCTAATCTCTTAACTCGTGAATTTTGACAAGGAACTTCCATGTGAGTAAGCATCACTTTCTTTCAACCTAAGGTTTTTTTATTCTTTTGATTATTTTGTCTACTAATTTTTTCTTCTCAAGATTTTTACAAGTCATGTTGTAATCTATGTCTTTTAAAGACAATGGCTTAAAAAAAAAACCCTTTTTTCTACTTCTAATTTAACCAAAGGTCTTGGGCAATAATACCTCTTTAAAGCAATTGCTTCAAATTTTTCTTCCACATGACTTAGTTAATTGCCAACCAACTGAAGATAAAGATTAGTATAATTTCCTTATTGAATAGCAACACTTGTGGTTGCTTTGGCCTTGTAAGGAGAGGTTCTAACCTCACTATCCTTAATTTTAATACTTAAATTTAAAGTAGGAGGGTGGATACTCTTTCCCTTTTTTGTAATGTATTCTTAATAGGTATTTTGAAGAACCATACATTCCTTTAAGGTTGAAAAATTAGGGAAAGGTTTCTTTTTAATCTTATAAACCTTCTTTAAATAGGTAAAAATATCAATTGCTCTTATTTCAACAATTTTTTTTTTGACACCTAATCCATAACTCTTGCCAATTTTGATTAAAAGTTATAAAAAAAATTATCTCCTTTTTAAGGTGTTTTTAGGAGACTTAAATAACTCTTTTATCTTTTCTTTTACCTTGTTTATGACTATAAGGACATAGAAAGTTTTTTCTTCATCTTGATATCCCATGTCAAATAAAGAAGGAGATTTAAGACTAAAAGCCTAACTTTCATTAACCACTAAAGTAGAAGTTAAAAGAGGGAAGTCAAATTTATATTGTGGTTAACTCACTAGTTATTTAGTTCTTTTTATATCTTCTAATTTAGTAATTGGTATGAAAGAGGTAGAGTGCCTTGCTTTAACCTTTTCTTTTCCCTTTTTAAGGTTTAACCTCATGCTTTTTGATGAAGTAAATTGAATGGTATTAGAGTCTGATTGTTGGTAAAGTTTAATCTCATCTTTATTTCATAATCGAAACCCTAAGTCGTATTGCCTTTGTTGCTTGCCATGGTTAGGCATTAAAGAGTAATGATGTAATTCATTGACAGTGATACTATGAAGTGTGAATAGATTAAGACTTCATTGGCTTTTTAGGAGTAATAGCCTAAGTAGGAGTAGAAATAAGGAAGTAATTATTAATTAAACTCTAGATAAAAATTATTTATAAAATTTGACTCTCCTTTCTTCTTCTCCTTCCCATGTTTATAAATGGGGTAGTTTCTTTTCAAAAACCAATAATGTGATCAAAACCTTCAAAGAAGCCTTACCCTAAATTCATGGTTATAATCATTTTTTCTTATTACCACAATAACTTATTAGTTCTTATTTACAAAAATATAAGTTCATTCATATAGGAATGGTTTAGTTAGATTTGAAATTGACTACTAGATTGGGTTTAAATAACTCGGCAATTATTTGTGTTAAGGATAAAAGAAATAATAGATTTCACGACTCCTTATTAGAAGTAGTTGAATCTAGCTTAAGTGATGGATAGCTTTCTTGCTTTCCAAACATCATGCCGTCATTATGAAATCCAAACTTAATACATGCTTTATGCCTAGACATAAAGAAAAAGGGATTTGATTTGATGCCAGGTTTAGAAAATTTAATCCATATTTATATGATACATTATAAAGTTATAAATACTATTATTCTAGGAGTTAAAGAAATTCCTTCTAAATATGCAGACAAAAGAACTACAATATTATTTTTGACTAATAGGTCAAAAGCTAGTGTAATGATCCCCAGAATGATTACTTGGAATCAAGTTAAGCTACCTAATCGGTAGACCTTAGAAAAAGTTGTTGAACCTATTAAATAGGTAAATTGACAATTTGAAGAAGTAATTGAATATAAAGATGGAGATTTCAAAATTTAATTTACTCCATTAAGAAGCGTGAGGTTAAACCTTCAAAAGGGAAAAGAAAAGATTAATCCCAAGTACTCTACCTTTTTAGTACCAATTATTGAATTGGAAGGTATAAGAAAAACTAAGGAATAGGTGAGTAAACCATAGTACAAACTTATCTTCCTTCTTTTAACTTCTACTTGAGTGGTTAATAAATCACTAGAAATTTCTAGTCAAGCTTTTAGGCCTAGATGTCCTTTTTTTTTTATCTAATATGGGCTATAAGGTTAGAGCTAGGTATAGTTATTTTCAATGACACACAAAAAGTCAATGTGCTTTGAAATTAAAGGATATGTTAAGTTTTATCCAATGCAAATATATCATCAATATAAACAATTAGAAATTCTAAACAAGTATTAAATATTTTATTCATAATTCTTTGAAATTTAGAGGGTGCATTTTTTAACTCAAATGACATTATATTGCACTCATAGTATTTGAATGGAATTGTAAATGCTATCTTATACTTATTCTTCTTATGAATCTAGATTTGCTAATAACCAAACTTCATACCAAATTTTGAATATACTTAGGTTTCATAAAACTTATTAAGCAAATTTTTTTTATGAGGTATAAGGTAATTAACCCATCTAAATGTCTTATTTAAAGGTCTATAATTAATTACTAATCATGGAATGTCTCTTTCTAATTTTGCTACAATTTCTACATAAAAAGTAGGACAACTCCAAAGGCTAGTACTTTTTCAAATAAGCACTTTTTTCAAAAAAATCATTTGTCTCACTTTTGCATATTTCTAAATGGCTTGGTCCCATAGCTATGGCTTGGTTTTGGTTGGAATTTAACTTTCATTAAAAGTCACTTTGTAAGGTAATTCCACTACATGCTTTTTCTATTCAAAAAAATTATAGGAATTTTTGAATAAGCTAATGTTTCTAATTTTGTTATGCTTCATGTATTTTTGCTTGTATAACAAGAGTGTTAATTTTTTCACACAAGTATATTTTTTATTTCAAAATATAAAGACTGAATAAATCTCTCTTTTCATCTAATGGTTTTTTAAAATTTATCTATCTCTCTATTTTGAAGAGTAAATACAAACTTGAAGCTAATAAGCTCTCCATTTATTTTAAAGTAAATCCCTAAATTACTAATCTCCTTTATGGGATATAGCATGTGTAAAAAGGAATTTCCTAGAATAATATCCCGAGATAGTTTTTAACCAAAACAAAAAGAATTTCAATACAAATTCCCTTATTACAAATGGCAGCTAATGACAATTTGTATTTTAGAATAAGTTTACTTTTATCAGTAGTATTTAACAATTCTATAACTTTTAAAAAGTATTTCAAAGGTATTATTCCTCTATTAATACAATTCATATTTGTGCTTGAGTCAATTAAGATAATAGTAGAGAAAATGTATTTTTGTATGCCACTTATGGGTAATAACCCTATCAATAAGGTGAATGTATTGAAGAGATTATAGTTCCTCTTTTAAAGAGGTATATTGTATGTATGGAGGGTATGTGACCTTTTTAGACATAGTTTTTAGGATTATAATCCCCTGTTCTAATTTCTTAATCTTAGATTTTTAATGAGTTTAAGTTCCCTTATAGAAGGTTCTGCTTCTTTAGCTTTTAAGCCAAAATGATTATTTTAATCCTTTGAAAAAAAAATTTTAAATTATAGTCTTATTCTGATTCCCTTATCTTCATATCATCTCAAGCATGATAAAGATATTTTTCTAATTCCAAAATCAAATTATCTTCGAGTAAGCATTAACCCAAAATAATCATGAAATTAACTTTTATCTCTATACCAGACATTATTTTTATTATGACAAGCATGCCATTATAGCTTTGACACTCTGAATACATTAAATTCTATCAAATAAAGGTGTCATTGATCTTATTTTCTTTTCTCACTAGGTTTGAATATTTCAATTGCTGAACAATGATTCTGTAACTTCATTTCATGCTAACAATGCAGCCTGCATCACAGCACCTCACACCAATAAGCCCTCATTGGCAAATTCCACAATGTTTGCTCAGCTAATAAGATCAGTTTGCATTCAAGCTCATCAATCTTCTTGACAAGTCCATAACCAACAAGATTCTCATCATTGACTTTCCATAACTAACATGAAACTGCCTTAGGCATTCTGTTGAACTTCGAAGAGTTTGTACCTATGAAAATCTAAAAGAGTTTTCATTACGTTGTTGGAGAGTCAGAGCTTTTCAAAGTCTACATCCTTGAAGAGTTGTAGCCATCAATCTAGAAGAATTGATGCCCCACCAACTTCATTGTAAGTGTAGAAGAGCAACCATTGAAGTCTCTTCTCATTTCTCATGTTTTAACTAGTTTTGTTTTGTTCTCTTTTTCCCCTAAATTGATAACTATGTAGTGCTTATATGCAGAAACCAAAACACGAAATTTCTAGATCTACAAGGCCTTGTTCATTTGCAATTAGAATCACTCCACTCTGACCTATCGATTGAGAGATACGGCTAATTCCTTGACAACAAGCAGAACTGAAATTTTTGCTCAAATTTCTACAAGTCACTCTCCTGATCATTTTTTTATTATTATTTTTGACTTAATCACTAAGTCTTTGGCTACATCATTTGGTATCAGAGCTTTGGAGGAGAGGACAATGACAAGCTAGACGTTGAGGTGGTAGAACCATTCCATTGAATGAAGTGCATACACTTCCTGAGAATTTGCAACAACACATGCAAGAACACATCAATGCCTTGGCCTAAGAAATTCAGTGTCTAAGGGCTGAAGCAAAAAACTCTCTGTCCCATTTTAGAACTGAAGAATTCAATGGCAATTATTCTTCTTCAAAAAGTGTTCAGTCTTTTCCTTGAAGGAGGAATGCTTATTGTCGTGCACAAGAATTTCATGAACTAGATTAGGAAAAGGAAATCAAGAGGGTCATTTTGGAATTTTCAGGTACCAATTCTATTGGTGAAATTGTTAATTGGTTGGCCCTTGTAATTGAAGTCTTTAAGTGTAGAAAAGTCCTAGATGATCATTGTGTTGCTATCATTGCTATAAGATTCTGAGGCAAGGCCATTACTTGGTGGCAACAAGAGAAAAGAACTCACCAATCTATTGATAAGGCTCTAATTGCCTTATGGTGAAAGATAGAGGACAAGATTTGAAAGAATTTCCTTCTTAAAGGATATAAGAGAGACCTCTACCAAAGGTACCAAAATCTAAGGCAAGGTATGCAATTGGTAGACCAATACACCAATGAGTTCAGCAAATCAATGATTCGCAACAATATTCAAGATCCAAAAGAGGTGCTTGTGAGCAAATATTTGAATGGTCTTCAACTTCATATCCAAGATGCCTTAGAAGTCCTTGACATTTGGGATTTGGGAGATGCACATCAATGGGGACTCAAAGTGGAGCGTTCTTGCTTTAGGAGGCCGCAAACCTCTACTTTGCTGAACTGAGAAATGAGGAGTACCACCAGCACCGTCAAAGCTGCTGAAATTTTGGCACAACCCAATAATAAGCTCCTTACTTAACCCAATCTTTCAAAGCAACCAAGTACAGCTGGTATGCATTGTTATTCTTATGGGAAGATCGTTCATCATGCTAGTAATTGTCGATTGAATAAAAATTGGCCAGCTGGCAAAGCTTTCTTAGTGGATAATGAGTTCAATGATGAAGAGGAGGCCTCACACAAAGAAGAGGCAAAAGATGATGAAGTTATGATGGAAGATAAACAAATTGTAAATGTTAATTTTGTGCAAACCTCTCATGGTCAGAAACATTTTCCTCACACCCAAAGATGAAATTGAAGATAGGTTGTTGTGCACCAATATTATTTAGTCAGGCTGCACTATTTTGAGGAAGGTATGTCAATTGATTATTAACTTTGGCTGCTGTGAAAATGTGATTTCTGAAGTAGTAGCAAGTAAGCTAAAATTAGAGTTGAAGGTGCACTCAACACCTTACAAAATGCTGTGGTTAAAGAAGGGTACTGAGGTAACTATCTTCAAATGATGTCTTGTCAATCTTTCTATCAGCTCTAATTGATTTTGACAAAATATGGTGTGATGTTCTACCTATGGTTGCTAGTCATATTATTCTTGGACAATTGTGGCAATTTAATAGGAAAACTATCCGTGATGGCTATCGTAATATGTATTCTTTTAAGTATGGTGGAAAGAAGATTACTCTAACAACTACTAAGGAACCTCTGAAGACTCCTTTTGTTGAGAATTCCTTATCTTTAGCTTTATTAATGATGAAAGATGTGAAGGGTGCCATGAAGGGGATTAGTATTGTATATATTTTGCTTAACAAAACTAGCGTGGTTGTATCTTCTAAGTCTCATCAAGTGCAACCTCTTTTGGAAGAATTTAACAATGTCTTTCTAGATGACTTACCACCAGGTCTTCCTCCTATGAGAGACATTCGACATCAAATTGATTTGCTGCTCGGAGCTTCACAACCTAATAGAGCTCATTACCCAATGATTCCAATAGAACAAGAACAATTGCTACAAGTTATGGAACTCTTGATTAAGGGTTTCATAAGGGAGAGCCTCAATCCATGTGCCATTCTAGCCCTCTTGGTGCCTAAGAAAAATGGCACTTGGAGAATGTGTGTTAACAATCAGGCGATCAATAAGATCACAATCAAATACCAGTTTCCAATTCCTCATCCTAATGATCTATTGGATCAACTCTCTGGTGCAACTATTTTCTCAAAGCTGGATTTAAGGAGTCAATATTGCCAAATCAGAATTAAGCTTGAAGATGAATGGAAGATTGTATTCAAAACCAAAGATGGACCATTTGAGTGGCTAGTCATGCCATTTGGGTTGTCTAATGTGATGTCCACATTCATGAGATTCATGACTCAAGTTTTGAAGCCATTTCTTGAAAAAGTTTGTTACAGTTTATTTTGATGATTCTGATTTTTAGCAATTCTACTAATGAGCACCAGCAGGATCTTTGAGAATTATTACAAGGGTTAAGGCAAGAATGCTCAAATTTTAATGCCCTTGCATTTTGAATAATAAGTAAAATATAATATTTGAAAATTTTAATCCAACAAAAATACAAGTAATGGATTCAATTGTATAAAATAAACTTTTGTGGATGAATATTATAAATAGTAATCGCAAGTTTCAATCCTAGGTCAATCATATTACTCTTGAAGGAAGTAGGGAAACTTCTTATTAGAGTTCATTACATTTGCTTTTTTTTAAGTAATATGTTGGTAGACAAAAATTATAAAATATAAATTTAATTAATTATTAACAATGGATTTAACCCTTTAAAACTTTAAAATTCTAAAAGTTGAAAAAACGCAATGTTTTGATTATTAAATATATTGTTAATGCCCTTGCATTTTGAATGGTAAGTAAAATATAATATTTGAAAATCTTAATTCAACAAAAATACAAGTAATGGACTAAATTGTATAAAATAAACTTTTGTGGATGAATATTATAAATAGTAATCGTAAGCTTCAATCTAGGGTCAACCATATTACTCTTGAGGGGAGTGGGAAACTTCTTATTATAGTCCATTGTATTTGCTTTTTGTTAAGTAATATGTGATGAGAATCGTGGAGATGATGGGTGGAAGGCTTCAATAGATCCAAGAGGTCCATTGCACATTCCAGAAGGCCCAATAACACAAGCTAGAGCTTCAATTGATGCAAGAGGTCCATTGCACATTCTAGAAGGCCCAAAAACACGAGCTAGAGCTTCAATGGATGCAAGAGGCCCATTGCACATTCCAGAAGGCCCAATAACACGAGCTAGAGCTTCAATGGATGCAAGAGGCCCATTGCACATTCCAGAAGGCCTAATAACACGAGCTAGGGCCGAAAAGATTAAAGAAGCACTAAATGAGCTGATTCAGGACATTCAGGCCAACCAAGCTTCAAATGGTGCAAATTCAAGTTTTAAAGAGAGTCTAGGCCTAATTAATATAATGGGACTACTTAATGGGTTAGACTAAGTGATAGCATTCACTCCTAAATAAGAGTTCATTGTATCTGCTGGAATTTGTCTGAGGATTTGTCTTAACTAGGAATTTATACCTCTTTAGGATTGCTATCTTAGCCTATAAATAGGCACCTCTTGTAAGCTCTGGAAATCAAACAACTTTGAGTGAAATAGAAAGCAAGGGTTTTTCTCCCTCTATTCTTTTAAGAACTAAATAACTTATTAAGAGGTACTTCTTCTTGTGGCGTTCAAATTGACTTATTACTCCTAATTCCTTTCTTTTCTAGAGTGCGGCATCTATATCATTCTTGAATACCCTAGGTTCATGCTCCTTCGAATATTGGGTCCAAGGTTTCTGTAATTAAACTCTGATTTAGCTTTCCTGGTTGTTCCTTAATTCCTTGTGTGCATTGGGTCCCTAAGCCACATCTTTTTTGGGGTTTTCTGCATCAATATGTTGGTAAAGAAAAATTATACAAATTATTTTAAATTGCTTTATGGCAAAGGACACAATGAAAAAAATTACAAAATTTAAATTCAACTGATTATTAACAATTGATTTATCCCTATAAAACTTTAAAATTGTAAAAGTTGAGAAAATGCAATGTTTTGATAAGTATATTTATTGTAAAAGTCATTGCATTTTGAATGGTGAGTAAAACATAATATTTGAATATCTTAATTGAACAAAAATACAAGTAATGGATTTAATTGTATAAAATACACTTTTGTGAGTGAATATTATCAATAGTAATCGCAAGCTTCAATCTTGGGTCAACCATATTGCTCTTGAGGGGAGCAGGGAAACTTTTTATTAGAGTTCATTACATTTGCTTTTCTTTAAGTAATATGTTGGTAGACAAAAATTATAAAAATTATTTCAAATAGCTTTGTGGCAAAGGAGACAATTAAAAAAATTACAAAATATAAATTCAACTAATTATTAACAATGGATTTATTCCCGTAGGACTTTAAAATTTTAAAAGTTGAAAAAATGAAATGTTCTGATTATAAATTTATCAGTAATACCCTTGCATTTTGAATGGTGAGTAAAACATAATAATATTTGAAAATGTTAATTGAACAAAAATACAATTAATGGACTCAATTATATAAAATACACTTTAACAAACGAGTATTATAAATAGCAATGCCAAACTTCAATGTTGGGCCAAACATATTGCTATTGAAAGGAGTGGAGAAAATTCTTATTAGAGCCCCATACATTAGGCTTTTCAAAAGTAATATTTTCTTAGACTAAAATTATATAAATCATTTCAAACAAAAATGTAGCAAAGGAGACAATTAAAAAAATTACAAAATTCAAATTCAACTGATAATTAATAATGCATTTATTCCTACAGGACTTTAGAATTCTAAAAATTGAAAAAGTGCAATGTTTTGATTTTAAAATTTATTGCTAATTTCATTGCATTTGAATGGTGAGAAAAATATAATATTAGAAAGTCTTAATTGAACAAAAATACAAGTAACGAACTCAATTGTATAAAATAAACTTTTGTGAATGAATATTATAAATAGTAATCGCAAGCTTCAATCTTGGGTCAACCATATTACACTTGAGGGGAGTGGGGAAAGTTCTTATTAGAGTCCATTTTATTTGCTTTTTCTTAAGTATTATGTTTATAGACAAAAATTATATAAATTATTTCAAATTGCATTGTGGCAATGGAAACAATTAAAAAAATTACAAAATTTAAATTCAACTAATTACTAACAATAGATTTATCCTTATAGCACTTTAAAATTCTAAAAGTTGAGAAAATGCAATGTTTTGATTTTTAAGTTTATTGTTAATGCCATTGCATTTTGAATGGTGAGTAAAATATAATATTTGAAAATCATAATTGATAAAAAATACAAGTAATGCACACAATTGTATAAAATACACTTTTGTGGATAAATATTATAAATAGTAATTGCAAGCTTCAATCTTGGGTCAACCATATTGCTCTTAAGGGGAGTGGCGAAACTTTTTATTAAAGTCCATTGCATTTGCTTTTCCTTAAGTAATATGTTGGTGGACAAAAATTATAAAAATTATTTCAAATAGCTTTGTGCCAAAGGAGACAATGAAAAAAATTATACAATATAAATTTAATTGATTATTAAATATGGATTTATCCGTATAGGACTTTAAAATTCTAAAAGTTGAAAAAGCGCATTGTTTTGATTATTAAATTTATTGGTGATGCCCTTGCATTTTGAATGGTGTGTAAAACATACTATTTGAAAATGTTAAGTGAATAAAAATACAAGTAATGGACTCAATTGTATAAAATACACTTTAGCGAACGAGTATTATAAATAGGAATCCCAAACTTCAATACTGGGCCAAGCATATTGCATTTGAGGGGAGTGGGAAACTTTTTATTAGAGCCCCATACATTAGGCTTTTCAAAAGTAATATTTTCTTAGACTAAAATTATATAAATCATTTTAAATAGCAATGTCGCAAAGGAGATAATTAAAAAAATTGCAAAATTCAAATTCAACTGATAATTAACAATGCATTTATTCCTATAGAACTTTAGAATTCTAAAAATTGAAAAAGTGCAATGTTTTGATTTTAAAATCTATTACTAATTGCATTGCATTTCAATGGTGAGAAAAGCATAATATTTGAAAATCTTAATTGAATAAAAATACATGTAATGGACTCAACTCTATAAAATAAACTTTTGTGGATAAATATTATAAATATTAATCGCAAGTTTCAATCTTGGGTCAACCATATTGCTCTTGAGGGGAGTGGGGAAACTTCTTATTAGAGTCCATTTTATTTGCTTTTTCTTAAGTATTATGTTTGTAGACAAGAAATATATAAATTATTTAAAATTGCATTGTGCCAATGGAGATAATTAAAAAAATTACAAAATTTAAATTCAACTGATTATTAACAATGAATTTATCCCTTTAAAACTTTAAAATTTTAAAAGATGAGTAAATGCAATATTTTGATTATTAAATTTATTATTAATGCCATTGCATTTTGAATGGCAAGTAAAATATAATTTTTGAAAATCTTAATTGAAACAAAATACAAGTAATGGACTTAATTGTATGAAATACACTTTTGTGGATGAATATTATAAATAGTTATCACAAGCTTCAATCTCGAGTCAACCAAATTACTCTCAAGGGGAGTGGAAAACTTCTTATTAGAGTCCATTGTATTTGCTTTTTATTAAGTAATATGTTTGTAGACAAAAATTATATAAATTCTTTCAAATTGCATTGTGGCAAAGGAGACAATTAAAAAAACTAGAAAATTTAAATTCAACTAATTATTAGCAATGAATTTATCTCTATAAGACTTTAAAATTCTAAAAGTTGAGAAAATGCAATGTTTTGATTATTAAATTTATTGTTAATGTCATTGCATTTTGAATGGTGAGTAAACCATAATATTTGAAAATCTTAATTGAACAAAAAAAGAAGTAATGGAGTCAATTGTACTAAAAAAAATTTTGTTGATGAATATTATAAATAGTAATCGCAAGCTTCAATCTTGGGTCAACCATATTGCTCTTGAGGGGAGTGAGGAAACTTTTATTAGAGTCCATTGCATTTACTTTTCCTTAAGTAATATGTTGGTGGACAATAATTATAAAAATTCTTTCAAATAGCTTTATGGCAAAGGAGACAATTAAAAAAATTATAAAATATAAATTCAACTGATTATGAACAATGGATTTATCCCTATAGGACTTTAAAATTCTAAAAGTTGAAAAAACACAATGTTTTGATAATTAAATTTATTGGTAATGCCCTTGCATTTTGAATGATGAGTAAAACATAATATTTGAAAATGTTAATTGAACAAAAATACAAGTAATGGACTTAGTTGTATAAAATACACTTTAGCAAATGAGTATTATAAATAACAATCTCAATCTTCAATGTTGGGCCAAGCATATTGCTCTTAAGGAGAGTGGGGAAACTTCTTATTAGAGCCCTATACATTAGGCTTTTCAAAAGTAATATTTTCTTAGACTAAAATTAGATAAATCATTTCAAATAGCAATGTCACAAAGGAGATGGTGAGCCAAATATAATATTTGAAAGTCTTAATTGAACAAAAATACAAGTAATGGACGCAATTGTATAAAATAAATTTTTATGGATGAATATTATAAATAGTAATCACGGGCTTCAATGTTGGGTCAGCCATATTGCTCTTCAGGGGAGTGGGGAAACTTCTTATTAGAGTCCATTTTATTTGCTTTTTCTTAAGTAATATGTTTATAGAAAAAAATTATATAAATTATTTCAAATTGCATTGTGGCAATGGAGACAATTAAAAAAATCACAAAATTTACATTCAACTAATTATTAACAATGGATTTATCCCTTTAAAACTTTTAAATTCTCAAAGTTGAAAAAACACAATGTTTTGATTATTAAATTTATTGTTAATGCCCTTGCATTTTGAATGGTGAATAAAACATAATATTTGAATATGTTAATTGAATAGAAATACAAGTAATGGACTCGATTGTATAAAATACACTTTAGTGGATGAATATTATAAATAGCAATCCTAAGTTTCAATGTTGGGTCAAGCATATTGCTCTTGAGGGGAGTGAGGAAAATTCTTATTAGAGTCCCATACATTAGCTTTTTCTAAAGTAATATTTGTTTAGACGAAAATTATATAAATCATTTCAAATAGCAATGTCACAAAGGAGACAACTAAAAAAATTACAAAAATGAAAATTCAACTAATAATTAATAATGCATTTATTCCTACAGAATTTTAGAATTCCAAAAATTCAAATAGTGCAGTGTTTTGATTTTTAAATTTATTGCTAATGCCAATGCATTTCAATGGTGAGAAAAGCTTAATATTTGAAAGTCTTAATTGAACAAAAATACATGTAATGGACTCAACTCTATAAAATAAACTTTTATGGATGAATATTATAAATAGTAATTGCAAACTTTAATCTCGGGTCAACTATATTACTCTTGAGGGGAGTGGGGAAATTTCATATTAGAGTCCATTTTATTTGCTTTTTCTTAAGTAATATGTTTGTAGACAAAATTATATAAATTATTTCAAATTGCATTGTGGCAATGGAGATAATTAAAAAGATTACAAAATTTAAATACAACTGATTATTAACAATGAATTTATCCTTATAACACTTTAAAATTCTAAAAGTTGAGAAAATGCAATACTTTGATTTTTAAGTTTATTGTTAATGCCTTTGTGTTTTGAATGGTGAGCAAAACATAATATTTGAAAATCTTAATTGAACAAAAATACAAGTAATAGACTTAATTGTATAAAATACACTTTTATGGATTAATATTATAAATAGTAATCACAAGCTTCAATCTTAGGTCAACCATATAGCTCTTAAGGGGAGTGAGGAAACTTTTATTAGAGTCTATGACATTTGCTTTTCCTTAAGTAATATGTTAGTAGACAAAAATTACAAAAATTATTTGAAATTGCTTTGTGGCATTAAATTTATTGTTAATTCCATTGCATTTTGAATGGTGAGTAAAACATAATATTTGAAAATCTTAATTGAACAAAAATGCAACATTTTGATTATTAAATTTATTGTAAATGTCATTGCATTTTGTATGGTGAGTAAAACGTAATATTTGAATATATTAATTGAACAAAAATACAAGTAATGGACTTAATTATATAAAGTACACTTTAGTGGACAAATGTTATAAATAACAATCTCAAGCTTCAATGTTGGGTCAAGCATATTATTCTTACGGGGAGTGGGGAAACTTCTCATTGGAATCCATTACATTTACTTTTTCTTAAGTAATTTGTTTGTAGACAAAATTATATAAATTCTTTCAAATAGCACTGTCACAAAGAAGACAATTAAAAAAATTAAAAAAGTAAAGTTTGACTAATAATTAATAATGCATTTATGCCTACAAGATTTTAGAATTCTAAAACTGAAAAAAGTGCAATGTGTTCATTTTTGAATTTATTGTTAATGTCATTGCATTTGAATGGTGAGAAAAACATAATATTTGAAAATTTTAATTGAAAAAATACAAGTAATGGACTCAATTGTAGAAAATACACTTTTCTGGATGAATATTATAATAGTAATCACAAGCTTTAATCTTGGGTCAACTATATTGCTCTTGAGGGAGTAGGGAAACTTCATATTAGTGTCCATTGCATTTGCTTTTTCTTAAGTAATATGTTGTAGACAAAAATTATATAAATTATTTCAAATTGCAATGTGGCAAAGGAGACAACTAAAAATTTACAAAATTTAAATTCAAAATGATTATTAATAATGGATTTATCCTTATAAGACTTTAAAATTCTAAAAGTTGAAAAAAGACAATAGTTTGATTATTAAAATTTATTGCTAATACCATTGCATTTTAATAGTGAGAAACATTAATATTTGAAATTTTATTGAAAAAAAAACACAAGTAATGGACTCAATTTACAAATTCACTTGGTGAATGAAAATTATAAATAGTAATAATCCCAAGTTTCAATCTTGGGTTAACCATATTGCTCTTGAAAGGAGTGGGGAAATTTCTTATTAGTGTCCTTTACATTTGCTTTTCCTTAAGTAATATTTTTGTAGACAAGAATTATATAAATTATTTCAAATTGCATTG
>JAIRCJ010000200.1:49880-156934 GCA_020883675.1 Bruguiera gymnorhiza
CAATGTTTTGATTATTAAATTTATTGTTAATGTCATTGCATTTGAAATGTGAGTAAAATATAATATTTGAAAATCTTAGTTAAACAAAAATAAAAGTAATGGACTTAACAGTATATAAATACACTTTTGTGGATGAATAATATAATTAATAATCGTAAGCTTCAATCTTGGGTCACCTATATTCTCTGAGGGGAGTGGGAAACTTCTTATTTCGAATACATTTTATTTGCTTTTTTTTGAGTAATATGTTTGTAGACAAAAATATATATATTATTTCAAATTGCATTGTGGCAAAGGAGAAAATTAAAAAAACTAGAATATTTGAATTCAACTAATTATTAACAATGGATTTATCTTTATATGACATTAAAAGTCTAAAAGTTGAGAAAATGCAATGTTTTGATTATTAAATTTTTTGTTAATGTCATTGCATTTTGAAATGTGAGTAAAACATAATATTTGAAAATATTAGTTAAACAAAAATAAAAGTAATGGACTTAAATGTATAAAATACACTTTTGTGGATGTATAATATAATAATAATCGCAAGGTTCAATCTTAGGTCACCCATACTGCTCTTGAGGGAGTGGGGAAACTTCTTATTTATGTGCATTTTATTTCCTTCTTTTTGAGTAATATGTTTATAGGCAAAAATTATATATATTATTTCAAATTGCATTGTGGCAAATGAGACAATTAAAAAAACTAGAATATTTGAATTCAACTAATTATTAACAATGGATTTATCTCTATACGACTTTAAAATTCTAAAAGTTGACAAAATGCAATGTTTTGATTACTAAATTTATTATTAATGTTCATTGCATTTTGAAAATGTGAGTAAAATCTAATATTTGAAAATCTTAATTGAACAAAAATAAATGTAATGGACTTAATTTGTATAAAATACACTTTGATGGATGAATGTAAAAAATTATAAAATATAAATTAAACTGATTATTAATAATGAATTTATCCTTATAGGTCTTTAAAATTCTAAAAATTGAAAACATAGAAAGTTTTGATTATTAAATTTATTGTTAATACCTTTGCATTTTGAATGGTGAGCAAAACATAATAATTGAAAATGTTAATTGAACAAAAATGCAAGTCATGGACTCAATTGTATAAAATACAATTTTGTGGACGAATATTATAAATTGTAATCGCAAGATTCAATCTTGGGTCAATCATATTGATTTTGTGGGGAGTGGGAAATTTCTTATGAGAGTCCATTGTAATTACTTTTTCTTAAGTAATATGTTTGTAGACAAAAAAAGAATTACAAAATTTAAATTCAATTGATTATTAACAATGGATTTATCCCTATAACACTTTAAAATTCTAAAAAAAATTTATTGTTATATGTTATTTGCCCATTACTTGAATGGTGAGTAAAATATAATATTTGAAAATCTTAATTGAACAAAAATACAAGTAATGGACTCAATTGTATAAAATACACTTTTTGTGGAATAATATTATAAATAATAATTGCAAGTTTCAATTTTAGGTCAACCATATTGCTCTGAAGGGAGTGGGAAACTTCTTCTTATTGTGCATTGCATTTGCTTCTTCTTAACTAATATGTTTGTTGCCAAAAATTATAAAAATTATCTCAAATTGCATTGTGGCAAAGGAGGCCAATTAAAATAATTACAAAATTTAAATTCAGTTGATTATTTACAATGGATTTATCCCTATTGGACTTTAAAATTCTAAAAGCTAAGAAAAATGCAATGTTTTTTGATAATTAAATTTATTGTTAATGTCATTGCATTTTTGAAATGTGAGTAAAACATAATATTTGAAAATCTTAATTGAACAAAAATAAACAAAATGGACTTAATTGTATAAAATACAATTTTGTAGATGAATATTACCATAGTAAAATACAATTGTATAAAAAAATTATAAAATATAAATTCAACAGGTTATTAATAATGAATTTATCCCTTTAAAACTTTTAAATTTAAAAGTTGAAAAAACGCAATCTTTTGATTATCAAATTTATTGTTACTGCCCTTGTATTTGAATAGTGAGTAAAATATAATATTTGAATATGTTAGTTGAGCAAAAATACACGTAATATACTTAATTGTAAAAATACACTTTAGTAGACGAATATTATAAATAAGCAATCTCAAACTTCAATGTTGGGTCAAGCATATTGTTCTTGAGGGATGGGGAAATTTTTTATTAGAATCCATTACATTTGCTTTTTCTTAAGTAATATGTTGGTAGACAAAAATTATAAAAATATTTCAAATTGCTTTGTGGCAAAGGAGACAATGAAAAAATTATAAAATATAAATTTAACTGATTATTAATAATGAATTTATCTTTATAGGTCTTTAAAATTCTAAAAATTGAAAAAATAGAAAGTTTTGATTATTAAATTTATTGTTAATACCTTTGCATTTTGAATGGTGAGTAAAACATAATAATTGAAAATGTTAATTGAACAAAAATACAAGTCATGGACTCAATTGTATAAAATACAATTTTGTAGATGAATATTATAAATTGTAATCGCAAGATTCAATTTTGGGTCAATCATATTGCTTTTGTGGGGAGTGGGAAACTTCTTATGAGAGTCCATTGTATTTACGTTTTCTTAAGTAATATGTTTGTAGGCAAAAAAAATTACAAAATTTAAATTCAATTGATTATTAGCAATGAATTTATCCCTATAGCACTTTAAAATTCTAAAAAAATTTATTGTTAATGTTATTGTATTTTGAATGGTGAGTAAAACATAATATTTGAAAATCTTAATTGAACAAAAATACAAGTAATGGACTCAATTGTATAAAATACACTTTTGTGGAATAATATTATAAATAATAATTGCAAGCTTCAATTTTGGGTCAACCATATTGCTCTTGAAGGGAGTGGGAAACTTCTTCTTATTGTGCATTGCATTTGCTTTTTCTTAACTAATATGTTTGTTGCCAAAAATTATAAAAATTATCTCAAATTGCTTTGTGGGAAAGGAGGCAATTAAAAAAAATTACGAAATATAAAATTCAACTGATTATTAACAATGGATTTATCCTTTTAAAACTTTAAAATTCTAAAGTTGAAACAATGCAATGTTTTGATTATTAAATTTATTGTAAGTGCCCCTGCATTTTAAATAGTGAGTAAAACATAATATTTAAATATGTTAATTGAGCAAAAATACATGTAATGGACTCAATTATATAAAATACACTTTAGTGGATGAATATTATAAATAACAATCTCAAATTTCAATGTTGGGTCAAGCATATTGTTCTTGAGGAGAGTGGGGAAATTTCTTATTATAGTCCATTACATTTACTTTTTCTTAAGTAATATGTTGGTAGACAAAAATTATAAAAATTATTTCAAATTGCTTTGTGGCAAAAGAGACAATTAAAAAATTATAAAATATAAATTCAACAGGTTATTAACAATAGATTTATCTCTTTATAACTTTTAAATTTTAAAAGTTGAAAAAACATAATCTTTTGGTTATTAAAGTTATTGTTAAAGACCTTGCATTTTAAATGGTGAGTAAAACATTAATATTTGAATATGCTAATTGAAGAAAAATACAAGTAATTGAGTCAATTATATAAAATACTCTTTAGTGGACATATATTATAAATAGCAATCTCAAATTTCAATGTTGGCTTAAGCATATTGTTCTTGAGGGGAGTGGGAAAATTTCTTATTAAAGTCCATTACATTTGTTTTTTCTTATGTAACGTGTTGGTAGACAAAAGTTATAAAAATTATTTCAAATTGCTTTGTGGCAAAGGAGACGATTAAAAAAATTATAAAATATAAATTCAACTAATTATTAATAATGGATTTATCCTTATAGATCTTTAAAATTCTAAAAATTGAAAAAATAGAAAGTTTTGATTATTAAATTTATTGTTAATACCTTTGCATTTTGAATGGTGAGTAAAACATAATATTTGAAAATGTTAATTGAACAAAAATACAAGTCATGGACTCAATTGTATAAATACAATTTTGTGGACGAATAATATAAATTGTAATCGCAAGCTTCAATCTTGGGTTAATCATATTGCTCTTGTGGGGAGTGGGAAACTTCTTATGAGAGTCCATTGTATTTACTTTTTCTTAAGTAATATGTTTGTAGAAAAAAAAAATTACAAAATTTAAATTCAACTGATTATTAATAGTAGATTTATCCTTATAGCACTTTAAAATTCTAAAAGTTGAGTAAATGCAATGTTTTGATTATGAAATTTATTGTTAATGTTATTGCATTTCGAATGGTGAGTAAAATATAATATTTGAAAATCTTAATTGAACAATATTATAAAAAGTAATTGCAATTTTCAATCTTGGGTCAACCATATTACTTTTGAGGGGAGTAGGGAAACTTTTTATTAGAGTTATTGTATTTGCTTTTGCTTGAGTAATATGTTGGTAGAAAAAAATTATAAAAATTATTTAAAATTGCTTTGTGGCAAAGGAGATAATTAGAAAAATTAGAAAATATAAATTCAACTGATTAGGTCTTTAAAATTCTAAAAATTGAAAACAACGTGATGTCTTGATTATTAAATTTTTTGTTAATACCCTTGCATTTTGAATGGAGAGTAAAGCAGAATATTTAAAAATGTTAATTCAACAAAAATACAAGTAATAGACTTAATTGTATAAATACACTATAGTAGACAAATATTATAAATAACAATCCCAAACTTTAATGTTAGGCCAAGCATATTGCTCTTATGGAGAGTGGGGAAACTTTTTATTAAAGTCCCATACATTAGCCTTTTCTAAAGTAATATTTTCATAGACTAAAATTATATAAATCATTTGAAATAGCAATATCATAAAGGAGACAATTAAAATTTCAAAATTAAAATTCATTTGATAATTAACAATGCATTTATTCTTACAAGACTTTAGAATTTTAAAAATTGAAGGAGTGCAATGTTTTGATTTTAAAATTTATTGCTAATTTCATTGCATTTGAATGGTGAGAAAAACATAATATTTGAAAGTCTTTATTGAACAAAAATACAAGTAATATGTTTGTATAGAATTTATTACAAGTAATACGCTTTAGTGGATGAATATTATAAATAACAATCTCAAATTTCAATGTTGGGTTTAACATATTGCTCTTAAGGGTGTGGGGAAACTTCTTATTAAAGTCCATTTTATTTGCTATTTCTTAAGTAATATGTTTGTAGACAAAAATTATATAAATTATTTCAAATTGCATTGTGACAGTGGAGACAATTAGAAAAATTACAAAATTTAAATTCAACTAATTATTAATAATAAATTTATCCCTATAGCACTTTAAAATACTAAAAGTTGAAAAAATACAATGTTTTGATTATTAAATTTATTGTTAATGCCATTACATTTTGAATGATGAGTAAAACATAATATTTGAAAATCTTAATTGAACAAAAATACAAGTAATAGACTAAATTGTATAAAATACACTTTTGTGGATGAATATTATAAATAGTAATCGCAAGTTTCAATCTTCAATGAATCATATTGCTCTTAAGGGGGTGGGGAAACTTCTTCTTAGAGTTCATTGCATTTCCTTTTTTTTAAGTAATTTGTCAGTAGATAAAAATTATATAAATTATATCAAATTGCATTGTGGCAAAGGAAACAATTAATAAAATTAGAAAATATAAATTCAACTGATTATTAGCAATGGATTTATCTCTCTAGGACTTTCAAATTAGAAAAATTGAGAAAATGCAATATTTTGATTATTAAATTTATTATTAATGTCGTTGCATTTTAAATGGTGAGTAAAACATAATATTTGAAAATCTTAATTGTACTAACATACAAGTAATGGACTCAATTGTATAAAATACACTTATATAGATGAATATTATAAATAGTAATCACAAGTTTCAATTTTGGGTCAACCATATTGCTCTTGAGGAGAGTGGGAAACTTCTTATTAGAGTCCATTGTATTTGCTTTTTCTTAAGTAATATGTTGGTAGACAAAAACTATATAAATTATTTCAAATTACATTGTGGGAAAGGAGACAATTAAAAAAATTACAAAATTTAAATTCAACTAGTTATTAATAATGGATTTATCCCTATAGGGTTTTAAAATTCTAAACTTTGAGAAAATGCAATGTTTTGATTATCAATTAAAATTAGGAATAATACTACTTACATCAGATTTGTGTTTGAGTAAAAATATCCATGTGACCCTAGTGCAATCATCGATTAAAGAAACGAACCATCGAGCCCTTGAGATATTTGGAATTGTGGAGGGTCCCCAAATGTCACTGTGAATCAAATCAAAAGGATGAGAACTTGTTTTGTTGTTTATAGGTAAAGATACACGGGTGTGCTTAGCAAATTCACAAGTATTACATTGGAATTGACTCATATCTAATCCTTTAAACAAAGAAGGAAATATGATCTTTAAGACACGGAAAGATGGATGCCTAAAACGAAAATGGTAAAGCCAAATGACATCCTTATTTGAAGTACTAAGAAATGATAAGGGTGAATTGTTCACGACTTTCTTTGAAATACTTGGCATCTCAAGATAATGCAACCCATTCCTTTCCTTAGCAAGTCCAATCTTCCTCTTCGAATTCTGTTCCTAAAAAACACAGTAGGTAGGGTAAAACATTGCATAACATTTGAGGTCGTTGGTGAGCCTTTGTATAGAGACTAAGTTGGCTGATAGTTTCGGCACATGGAGAACATCTTTTAGAGTGAGAATAGGTGTAATATAGATATCACCAACTCCTGCAACAGTAGCCATAGAGCCATTTGCCACTACTATTTTCCTATTCCCTGGACATGGGGTGTAGGTAATAAAAAAATGTGCAGTGTGAGTCATGTGATCAGTGGCACCTGAGTCTATTATCCAAGCTTCACTTGAGAGTTTTTCTGAGGCATTTAGACTAAAAGAGAATGGAGACTTACCTGAGAGTGCTAAGGAACATGCACTAGAGGGTTTATCAAGAGACCCTAAAAGCCCTTTAATTCTTTCAATTTCCTCATTACTGAAGGATTCTTTCACCTGTCCTTCACTGTGACTGATTTGCTGGCTAGTGTGTTCAATTAAATGAGCCTGGGGCCTGGGCTGTCCTCCTTTGTTTCCCCACTCTTGGCTTGAGGTTGCTGGTTTTCCATTCAACTTCCAGCAACGTTCCTTTGTATGCCTTGGCTTCTTACAGTGGGTACACCATAAACTATCTCGATTATCCCTCCATGTAGGCCTCGAAGTATCCACCTTTCCTCTTTCTTGTGTTGACACATTGCGAGTTACTAATGCTGAGCCTTCCATAGCTTGAGGCTCTAACATTACTCCCCTTCGACTTTCTTCTGCCCGAATTAGAGAGATTGTCTCTTCCAAAGAAGGGATTTCTTCCTTCCCAAGTATTTGAATCCTAACTTGGTCAAATTCAGAATTAAGACCTGCCAGGAAATCATATACTCGATCCTTTTCAATGAAGGTTTTTAGAGTTGCAGCATCATCCGCACACTTCATCTCAAATACTCGATAATGATCGAGTTCTTGCCATAGATTTTGAAGGGAATTGGCATATTCCGTCACCGTTTTGCTCCCTTGTTTTGTTGCATTTGTCTTTACCTTGATTTCATATACTTGTGCTGCATCTCGAGCCTTTGAATAAGTCCTGCGAATAGATTCCCAAATCTCCTTCGCAGTTTTGAGAAACATACATGTATCACTTATAGTTGGATCCATTGAATCCCAAAGCCATGACATGATCATTGAATCTGCCTCATCCCATGCGTTGAATGTGGGATCTTCTGGTGTTGGACTTGTTTCGAGAAGATGACTGAGTCTTCCTTTACCCTTTAAATAGGTCTTGACGAATTGAGACCATTTGAGATAATTCTTTTCATTCAACCTATAAGTTACTCTCACATTTTGTAGATCTCCGGTCATATGGTTGGTGTTAGGCTCCTCATTTTGACCCAAAGTATTTCCAATCAATTTTGTCTCAGACATGGATAATTCCAGGTACAAAGAAAGTACTTGGAAAGGAAGGACAAAAAAACAGAAACAATAAAGGCTGCAAGTGAAATAGGTTTTAGGGCAAGAATTGGGACAAGTTTAGAAGCGAGAGAGGAAAAAATATAGCTAAAGAGATCACAATAATAATAGCTGCGATCGGATTGTTAAAGACAAAGGCAAACCCAGTAATAAAGGCTGTGATTGGAAGATTATCGCATCAATGAAGGATGCACTGCAACACTATCTCAGAAGAATGAGCCTAAAGCTCTGATACCATGAAGAATTTAGAGAAAAAAATTGTGATAACTTTCGATGATTTTGTACTAGGATTACAAAGCTATTTATAGGGCTTCTACAAATACTAATTAAGAAAAAAAATAGATTTGTAAAATATAGTTATAATCTCACAAATCAAGGGATACTGATAAATCATAATCCCACAAATTAAGGGATACTAATAAATCATAATCCCACAAATTAAGGGATACTGATAAATCATTTCCTAACTAATCATTTATAGTTAATTCCTAATAATTAGGACCAAAAATCAGGATTAAATATTCCCAATAATCAAATCCTAAAAATCAAGATAATTCAACAATTATTAATGCCCTTGCATTTTGAATGGTGAGTAAAATATAATATTTGAAAATCTTAATTGTACAAAAATACAAGTAATGTACTCAATTGTATAAAATACACTTTTGTGGATGAATATTATAAATAGTAATCGCAACCTTTAATCTTAGGTCAACCATATTGCTCTTGAGGGGAGTGGAAAAACTTCTTCTTAGAGTGCATTGCATTTGCTTTTTCTTAACTAATATATTTGTAGACAAAAATTATAAAAATTATCTCAAATTGCTTTGTGGCAAAGGAGATAATTAAAAAAATCACAAACTTTAAATTCAACTGATTATTAATAGTGGATTTATGGATTTATCTGTTTAAAACTTTAAAATTCTAAAAGTTGAAATAACACAATGTTTTGATTATTAAATTTATTGTTAGTGTCCTTGCATTTTGAATGGTAAGTAAAACATAATATTTGAATATGTTAATTGAACAAAAATTTAAATAATGGACTCAATTGTATAAAATACAATTTAGTGGACGAATATTATAAATAGCAATCTCAAACTTCAATGTTGGATCAAGCATATTATTCTTGAGGGGAGTGGTGAAACTTCTTCTTAGAGTCCATTGCATTTGCTTTTTCTTAAGTAATATGTTGGCAGACAAAAATTATAAAAATTATTTCAAATTGCTTTGTGGCAAAGGAGACAATTAAAAAAATTATTAAATATAAATTCAACTGATTATTAACAATGAATTTATCCCTTTTAAACTTTAAAATTCTAAAAGTTGAAACAACGCAATGTTTTGATTATTAAATTTATTATAAGTGCCCTTGCATTTTGAAAGTAAAATATAATATTTGAATATGTTAATTGATAAAAAATATAAGTAATGGACTCAATTGTATAAAATACATTTTAGTGGACGAATATTATAAATAACAATCTTAAACTTTAATGTTGGGTCAAACATATTATTCTTAAGGGGAGTGGGCAAATTTCTTATTAGAGTCCATTCCATTTGCTTCTTCTTAAGTAATATGTTGGTAGACAAAAATTATCAAATTTATTTCAAATTACTTTGTGGCAAAGGAGACAATTAAAAAAATTAAAAAATATAAATTCAACTTATTATTAACAATGGATTTACCCCTTTAAAACTATAAAATTCTAAATGTTGAAAAAATGTAATATTTTGATTATTAAATATATTTTTAGTGCCCCTGCATTTTGAATAGTGAGTAAAATATAATATTTGAAAATCTTAATTCAACAAAAATACAAGTAATGGACTCAATTGTATAAAATACATTTTTGTGGATGAATATTATGAATAGTTATTGCAAGCTTCAATCTTGGCTTAACTATATTGCACTTGAGGGGAGTGGGGAAACTTTTTATTAGAGTCCATCGCATTTGCTTTTTCTTAGGTAATATGTTGGTAGACAAAAAATTATATAAATTATTTCAAATTGCATTGTGGGAAAGGAGACAATTAAAAAAATTACAAAATTTAAAGTTAACTAATTATCAACAATGAATTTATTCCTATAGGACTTTAAAATTCTAAAAATTGAAAAAGTGCAATGTTTTGATTATTAAATTTATTGTTAATGCCCTTGCATTTTGAATGGTGAGTAAAATATAATATTTGAATATATTAATTAAGCAAAAATACATTTAATATACTCAATTATATAAAATATACTTTAGTGGATGAATATTATAAATAGTAATCTTAAACTTTAATGTTTGGTCAAGCATATTATTCTTGACATGAGTAGGGAAATTTCTTATTAGAGTCCATTCCATTTGCTTCTGCTTAAGTAATATGTTGGTTGACAAAAATTAACAAAATTATTTCAAATTACTTTGTGGCAAAGGAGACAATTAAAAAAATTAAAAAATATAAATTCAACTTATTATTAACAATGGATTTACCCCTTTAAAACTTTAAAATTCTAAATGTTGAAAAAATGTAATGTTTTGATTATTAAATTTATTTTTAGTGCCCCTGCATTTTAAATAGTGAGTAAAATATAATATTTGGAAATCTTAATTCAACGAAAATACGTGTAATGGACTCAATTGTATAAAATACATTTTTGTGGATGAATATTCTGAATAGTTATTGCAAGTTTCAATTTTGGGTCAACCATATTGCACTTGAGGGGAGTGGGGAAACTTTTTATTAGAGTCCATTGCATTTGCTTTTTCTTAGGTAATATGTTGGTAGACAAAAAATTATATAAATTATTTGAAATTGCATTGTGGGAAAAGAGACAATTAAAAAAATTACAAAATTTAAAGTTAACTGATTATTAACAATGAATTTATTCCTATAGGACTTTAAAATTCTAAAAATTGAAAAAATGCAATGTTTTGATTATTAAATTTATTGTTAATGCCCTTGCATTTTGAATGGTGAGTAAAATATAATATTTGCATATGTTAACTGAGAAAAAATACATGTAATATACTCAATTGTATAAAATACACTTTAGTGGATGAATATTATAAATGACAATCTCAAGTTTCAATGTTGGGTTAAGCATATTGCCCTTGAAGGGAGTGGGGAAATTTCTTATTAGAATCTATTACATTTGCTTTTTCTTAAATAATATGTTGGTATACAAAAATTATAAAAATTATTTGAAATTGCTTTGTGGCAAAGGAGAATTAAAAAATTATAAAATATAAATTCAACTAATTATTAACAAAAGATTAATCCATATTGGATTTTAAAATTCTAAAAGTTGAAAAAACACAATGTTTTGATTATTAAATTTATTATTAGTGTCATTCCATTTTGAATGGTGAGTAAAACATAATATTTGAAAATCTTAATTGAACAAAAATACAAGTAATGGACTCAATTGTATAAAATACAATTTTGTGGATGAATATTATAAATAGTAATCACAAGTTTCAATCTTGTGTCAACCATATTGCACTTGAGGGGAGTGGGGAAACTTTTATTAGAATCCATTGCATTTACTTTTCCTTAAGTAATATGTTGGTAGACAAAAATTATAAAAATTATTTAAAATTACTTTATGGAGAAGGAGACAATTAGAAAATTATAAAATATAAATTCAACTAATTATTAACAAAAGATTTATCCCTATAGGACATTAAAATTCTAAAAGTTGAAAAAACACAATGTTTTGATTATTAAATTTATTATTAGTGCCCTTACATTTTGAATGGTGAGTAAAATATAATATTTGAAAATCTTAATTGAACAAAAATACAAGTAATGGACTCAATTATATAAAATACAATTTTGGGATGAATATTATAAATAGTAATCTCAAACTTTAATCTTGGGTCAACCATATTGCTCTTGAGGGGAGTGGGGAAATTTCTTATTATAGTCCATTGTATTTACTTTTTCTTAAGTAATATGTTGGTAGACAAAAATTATATAAATTATTTCAGATTGCATTGTGGGAAGGGAGACAATTAAAAAAATTACAAAATATAAATTCAACTAGTTATTAATAATGAATTTATTCATATAGGGCTTTAAAATTCAAAAAGTTAAGAAAATGCAATGTTTTGATTATCAAATTTATTGTTAATACCCATGCATTTTGAATGGTGAGTAAAACATAATATTTAAAATTCTTAATTGTACAAAAATACAAGTAATGGACTCAATTGTGTAAAATACAATTTTGTGATTAAATATTATAAATAGTAATCGCAAGATTCAATCTTGGGTCAACCATATTGCTCTTGAGGGGAGTGGGAAACTTCTTATTAGAACCCATTGTATTTGCTTTTTCGTAAATAATATGTTGGTAGACAAAAATTATAAAAATTATTTGAAATTGTTTTGTAGCAAAGAAGACAATTAAAAAAATTACAAAATTTAAATTCAACTAATAAGTAACAATACATTTATTCCTATAGGACTTTACAATTCTAAAAATTGAAAAAGCACAATATTTTGATTTTTAAGATGATTACTAATGTCATTGCATTTCAATGGTGAGAAAAACATAATATTTAAAAGTTTTAATTAAACAAAATACAAGTAATGGACTCAATTATATAAAATACACTTTTGTGGATGAATATTATAAATAGTAATCCCAAGCTTCAATCTTGGGTCAACCATATTGCTCTTGAGGGGAGTGAGAAAACTTCTTATTAGAGTCCATTGTATTTGCTTTTTCTTAAGTAATATGTTGGTAGACAAAAATTATATAAATTATGTCAAATTGCTTTGTGGCAAAGGAGACAATTAAAAAAATTATAAAATATAAATTCAATTGATTATTAACAATGAATTTATCCCCTTAAAATTTTAAAATTCTAAAAGTTGACAAAATGTAATGTTTTGATTATTAAGTTTATTGTTATTGCCCTTACATTTTGAATGATGAATAAAATATAATATTTGAAAATCTTAATTCAACAAAAATACAATAATGAACTCAATTGTTTAAAATACACTTTTGTGGATATATATTATAAATAGTAATCGCAAGTTTTAATCTTGGGTCAACCATATTACTCTTAAGAGGAGTGGGAAACTTCTTATGAGAGTCCATTGTATTTGCCTTTTTTTAAGTAATATGTTGGTAGACAAAAATTATATAAATTATTTCAAATTGTATTGTGAGAAAGGAGGCAATTAAAAAAATTACAAAATTTAAATTCAACTGATTATTAACAATGGATTTATCCTTATAGGACTTTAAAATTCTAAAAGTTAAGAAAATGCAATGTTTTGATAATTAAATTTATTATTAAAACCATTGTATTTTGAATGGTTAGTAAAATATAATATTTGAAAATCATAATTGAACAAAAATACAAGTAATGGACTCAATTGTATAAAATATATTTTTGTGGATGAATATTATAAATAGTAGTCGCAAACTTCAATCTTGGGTTAACCATATTACTCTTGAGGGGTGTGGGAAACTTTTTATTAAAGTTCATTGTATTTAATTTTTCTTAAGTAATATGTTGGTAAACAAGAAATATATAAATTATTTCAAATTGCATTATGGGAAAGGAAACAGTTAAAAAAATTACAAAATTAAAATTCAACTGGTTATTAACTATGAATTTATTCTTATAGGGTTTTAAAATTCTAAAAATTGAAAATGTGCAATGTTTTGATAATTAAATTTATTATTAAAACCATTGCATTTTGAATGGTTAGTAAAATATAATATTTGAAAATCATAATTGAACAAAAATACAAGTAATGGACTTAGTTGTATAAAATACATTTTTGTGGATAAATATTATAAGTAGTAATCGCAAACTTCAACCTTGGGTCAACCATATTGCTCTTGAGGGGAGTAGGGAAACTTAGAGTCCATTGCATTTGCTTTTCCTTAAGTAATATGTTGGTAGAAAAAAATTATAAAAATTATTTGAAATTGCTTTATGGCAAAGGAGACAATTTAAAAAATTATAAAATATAAATTCAACTAATTATTAACAAAGGATTTATCCTTATAGGATTTTGAAATTCTAAAAGTTGAAAAAATGCAATCTTTTGATTATTAAATTTATTGTTAATGCTTTTGCATTTTGAATAGTGAGTAAAACATAATATTTGAAATTGTTAATTGAACAAAAATTCAAGTAAAGGATTCAATTGTATAAAATACACTTTAACAGACGAATATTATAAGTAGCAATCCCGAACTTCAATGTTGGGCCAAACATATTGCTCTTGAGGGAGTGAGAGAACTTCTTATTAGAGTCCCATACATTAGCCTTTTCTTAAGTAATATTTTCTTAGACTAAAATTATATAAATCATTTCAAATAGCAATGTCACAAAGGAGACAATTAAAAAATTACAAAATAAAAATTCAACTGATAATTAACAATGCATTTATTCCTATAGAACTTTAGAATTCTAAAAATTGAAAAAGTGCAATGTTTTGATTTTAAAATTTGTTGCTAATTTCATTGCATTTGAATGGTGAGAAAAACATAATATTTGAATATGTAAATTCAACAAAAATACAAGTAATGGACTCAATTGTATAAAATAAACTTTTGTGGATAAATTTTATAAATAGTAATTGCAAGTTTCAATCTTAGGTCAACTATATTGCTCTTGAGGGTAGTGGGGAAACTTCTTATTAGAATCCATTTGATTTGCTTTTTTTTTTATATATATATAATATGTTTGTAGACAAAAAGTATATAAATTATTTCAAATTGCATTGTGGCAATGGAGACAATTAAAAAATTACAAAATTTAAATTCAACTGATTATTAACAATGGATTTATTCTTATAGCACTTTAAAATTCTAAAAGTTGAGAAAATGCAAGGTTTTGATTATTAAATTTATTATTAATACCATTGCATTTTGAATGGTGAGTAAAACATAATATTTGAAAATCTTAATTGAACAACAATACAAGTAATAAGCTCAATTATATAAAATACACTTTTGTGAATGAATATTATAAATAGTAATCGCAAACTTCAATCTTAGGTTAATCATATTGCTCTTGAGGAGAGTGGGGAAACTTCTTCTTAGAATCCATTGCATTTGCTTTTTCTTAACTAATATGTTAGTAGACAAAAATTATAAAAATTATCTCAAAATGGTTTGTGGCAAAGGAGACAATGAAAAAAATTACAAAATTTAAATTCAAATAATTATTAACAATGGATTTATCCCTTTAAAACTTGAAAATTCTAAAAGTTGAAAACGCAATATTTTGATTATTAAATTTATTATTAATGCCCTTACATTTTGAATGGTGAGTAAAACATAATGTTTGACTATGTTAATTGAATAGAAATACAAGTAAATTTGAAGGAGACAATTAAAAAAATTACAAAATTTAAATTTAACTAATTATTAATAATGGATTTATCACTTTAAAAGTTGAAAAAATGCAATATTTTGATTGTTAAATTTATTATTAATGCCCTTACATTTTGAATGGTGAGTAAAACATAATATTTGAATATGTTAATTGAACAACAATACAAGTAATGAACTCAATTGTATAAAATACACTTTCGTGGATGAATATTATAAATAGCAATCCCAAGTTTCAATATTGGGTCAAGCATATTGCTCTTGAAGAGAGTGGGGAAAATTCTTATTAGAGTCTCGTACATTAGCATTTTCTAAAGTAATAATTTTTAGACCAAAATTATATAAATCATTTCAAATAACAATGTCACAAAGAAGACAACTAAAAAATTACAAAAATTAAAATTTAACTGATAATTAACAATGCATTTTTTCCTATAGGACTTTAGAATTCTAAAAATTGAAAAAGTGCAATGTTTTGATATTTAAATTTATTGCTAATACCATTGCATTTCAATGGTGAGAAAAACATAATATTTGAAAGTCTTAATTGAACAAAAATACAAGTAATGGACTCAATTGTATAAAATACACTTTTGTGGATAAATATTATAAGTTGTAATCGCAAGTTTCAATCTGATTTTTAAATTTATTACTAATACCATTGCATTTCATTGGTGAGTAAAATATAATATTTGAAAATCTTAATTGAACAAAAATACATGTAATGAACTCAATTGTATAAAATACACTTTTGTGGATGAATATTATAAATAGTAATCACAAACTTCAATTGTGGGTCAACTATATTGCTTTGGAGGGGAGTGGGGAAACTTCTTCTTAGAGTCCATTTCATTTACTTTTTCTTAAATAATATGTTGGTAGACAAAAATTATAAAAAATATTTCAAATTGCTTTGTGGCAAAGGAGACAATTAGAAAAATTATAAAATATAAATTCAACTGATTATTAATAATAAATTTATCCCTTTAAAACTTTAAACTTTTAAAAGTTGAAAAAATGTAATATTTTGATTATTAAATATGTTGTTAATGCCCTTGTATTTTGAATGGTGAGTAAAATATAATAGTTGAATATCTTTATTCAACAAAAATACAAGTAATTGACTCAATTGTATAAAATACACTTTTGTGGATGAATATTATAAGTTGTAATCGCAAGCTTCAATCTGATTTTTAAATTTATTGCTAATGTCATTGCATTTCAATGGTGAGTAAAATATAATATTTGAAAATTTTAATTGAACAAAAATACATATAATGGACTCAATTGTTTAAAATACACTTTTGTGCATGAATATTATAAATTGTAATCACAAGCTTCAATCTTAGGTCAACTATATTGCTTTGGAGGGGAGTGGGGAAACTTCTTCTTAGAGTCCATTGCATTTACTTTTTCTTAAGTAATATGTTGGTAGACAAAAATTATAAAAATTATTTCAAATTGCTTTGTGGCAAGGAGACAATTAAAAAAAATTGTAAAATATAAATTCAATTGATTATTAACAATGGATTTATCCCTTTAAAACTTTAAAATTTTAAAAGTTGGAAAAATGCAATATTTTGATTATTAAATTTATTGTTGATGCCCTTACATTTTGAATGGTGAGTAAAATTAATATTTGAATATCTTAATTCAACAAAAATACAAGTAATTGACTCAATTGTATAAAATATACTTTTGTGGATGAATATTATAAATAGTAATCACAAGTTTCAATTTTGGGTCAACCATATTGCTCTTGAAGGGATTGGGGAAACTTCTTATTAAAGTCCATTGTATTTGCTTTTTCTTAAGTAATATGTTGGTAGACAAAAGTTATATAAATTATTTCAAATTGAATTGTGGCAAAGGAGATAATTAAAAAAATTACATAATTTAAATTCAACTGATAATTAATAATGCATTTATTCCTAAAGGACTTTAAAATTCTAAAAATTGAAAAAGTGCAATGTTTTGATTTTTAAATTTATTACTAATGTCGTTGCATTTCAATGGTGAGAAAAACATAATATTTGAAAGTCTTAATTGAACAAAATACAAAGTAATGGACTTAATTATATAAAATATACTTTTGTGGATGTGGATGAATATTATAAGTAGTAATTGCAAGCTTCAATCTTGGGTTAACCATATTGCTCTTGAGGGGTGTGGGGAAACTTCTTATTAGAGTCTATTTTATTTGCTTTTTCTTAAATAATATGTTAGTGAACAAAAATTATATAAATTATTTCAAATTGTATTGTGGAAAAAAGACAATTAAAAAAACTAAAATTTAAATTCAACTGATTATTAATAATGGACTTATCACTAAAGGATTTTAAAATACTAAAAATTGAGAAAATGCAATATTTTGATTATTAAATTTATTGTTAATATCATTGCATTTTGAATAGTGAGTAAAATATAATATTTGAAAATCTTAATCGAACAAAAATACATATAATGGAATCCATTGTATAAAATACACTTTTGTAGATGAATATTATAAATAGTAGTAAGTTTCAATCTTGGGTCAACCATATTGCTTTGGAGGGGAGTGAGGAAACCTCTTCTTAGAGTCCATTGTATTTGCTTTTTCTTAAGTAATATGTTGGTAGATAAAATATATAAAAATTATCTCAAATTGTTTTGTGGCAAAGTAGACAATTAAAAAAATTACAAAATTTAAATTTAACTAATTATTAATGATGAATTTTTCCCTTTAAAACTTTTAAATTCTAAAAGTTGAAAAAGGTAATGTTTTGATTATTAAATTTATTGTTAATACCCTTGTATTTTGAATGGTGAGTAAAATATAATATTTGAATATGTTTTGAATAACAAACAAGTAATAGACTCAATTGTATAAAATACATTTTAGTGAACAAATATTATAAATAGCAATCCCAAGAACCACTGCTCCTTATCTTCTTCGTCTTTCTTATTTTCCACTTAATTTTTAATTTCTAGCTTCTATTCCTTCTTGCCTATGTAGAATCACAATTATTAACTAATTTTATAAGTTTGTTGGTTTCTTATGATGTGATACATCTTTGTTAGATGATTATGATTTTTACTTAAAAGGGTTTTACATGCTTATTAATGTTGGATAGATTTTGTTCCGCAATGTCTATGAATGAATTTAAAGATATTTTTATCACAATTGTTTGTGATGTTGCACTATTACAAGACCATGGTCATTGCTAATGCTTGTGATTCTAGAGCTTTCTTGGGAAAATAAGGGAGAATAATTTGCACCTCAAAAAACTAAGAGTTGAGAGACTATGAGTTTTAGCCACTTATATATGTTCATGAATTGCCTTGGAATATTAATAGGTCCTTGAGTCATGAGTTGAACTTTATTTCTCTTCTTCACTTTCTCCCTTTTTTATAATAAAGGTTATGTACCTTGATTGTTTGCAATGCTTTCATAGTTAGTTTGTTTCACTGGGTCATGGTGTTCATCGAGTTTTAAGATAGTTGGGAGTTTGATGAACGACTGATCTAAGGCAATGTAATTGCTTTTTTGTCTTGTTGGATTAGTCAAATTGATTGTTCTCTTGCATTATTACTTTGGTATGCTATGCTCATTACTTTACTTTTTTTCATGCATGCATTCTAATTTCCTTTAACAAATTTTTCAATTCAAGAGCATCCGCACTTTGCATGAGTTAAAGAACTTATACTATAAAATTGATGACATGTCTATGCTTTAAACTGTGTATAATGATTTACTAAAAGATAGATGATAATTGTTGCACATAGAAAAAGAGAGTAAGTCCAATGATGCATAAATTTGAATAAATTGATGGGATAATATTGAATAGAGAAGTATATTTATTGAAGGTAAGTCTTAGTTCATGAATTTTGTTGTGGAGTGGTATGAACAAGAAAATGTTAAGAAGCAATAAAAGGGATCAAAAATCATTCATTCTTTTTTCTATACATCCAAGAGATTCATATTCTTTTCACNTTAAGAAGTTTTCATCGAAGTTTAGGATTGCAATTTAAAATATTCATCCACTAAATTGTATTTATACAATTGAGTCCATTACTTGTATTTTATTTCAATTAATATATTCAAATATTATGTTTTTCTCACCATTTAAATACAATGGCTTTAGCAATTAATTTAAAGACTAAAACATTGCATTTTTTCAATTTGAGACTTTTGAAGTCTTGTAAAGATAAATGCATTGTTAATAATCAATACAAGTAATGGACTCAATTATATAAAAATATACTTTTGTAGATGAATATTATAAGTGGTAATCGCAAGTTTCAATTTTGGTTAACCATATTGCTCTTGAGGGGTGTGGGGAACTTCTTATTAGAGTCCATTTTATTTGTTTTTTTTTTAAAGTAATATGTTGGTAGAAAAAAAATTATATAAATTATTTCAAATTGAATTGTGGCAAAAAAGACAAATGAAAAGCTACAAAATTTAAATTCAACTGATTATTAACAATGAACTTATCGCTAAAGGATTTTAAAATACTAAAAGTTGAGAAAATGTAATGTTTTGATTATTAAATTTATTGTTAATGTCATTGCATTTTGAATGGTGAGTAAAATATAATATTTGAAAATCTTAATCGAACAAAAATACATGTAATGAAATCAATTGTATAAAATACACTTTTGTAAATGAATATTATAAATAGTAATTGCAATCTTCAATCTTGGGTTAACCATATTACTTTGGAGGGGAGTGGGGAAACTTCTTAGAGTTCATTGCATTTGCTTTTTCTTAAGTAATATGTTGGTGGAAAAAAATTATAAAAATTATCTCAAATTGCTTTGTGGCAAAGTAGACAATTAAAAAAATTATAAAATTTAAATTCAATTGATTATTAACAATGAATTTATCCCTTTAAAACTTTTAAATTTTAAAAGTTGAAAAAATACAATGTTTTGATTATTAAATTTATTGTTAATACCCTTGTATTTTAAATGGTGAGTAAAACATAATATTTGAATATGTTAATTGAATAAAAATACAAATAATGAACTTAATTGTATAAAATACACTTTAGTGGACGAATATTATAAATAGAAATTCCAAGAACCACTGCTCCTTATCTTCTTCATCTTTCTTATTTTCCATTTAATTTTTAATTTCTAACTTTTATTCCTTCTTGCCTATGTAGAATCATAATTATTAACTAATTTTATAAGTTTGTTGGTTTCTTATTTTTACTAATTCTATGATGTGATACATCTTTGTTAGATGATTATGATTTTTACGTAAAAGGGTTCTACATGTTTGTTAATGTTGGATAGATTTGTTTCCGCATATGTCTATGAATGAATTTAAAGATATTTTATCACACATGTTTGGTGATGTGCACTATTACAAGACCATGTCATGCTAATGCTTGTGATTCTAGATATTTCTTGGGAAAATAGGGGAGAATAAATTTGCACCTCAAAAAACTAAGAGTTGAGAGACTACGAGTTTTAGCTTCTCTTCATCATGTTCATGAATTACCTAGGAATATTAATAGGTCCCTTGAGTCATGAGTTGAACTTTATTTCTCTTCTTCACTTTCTCCCTTTTCTATAATAAAGGTTATGTACCTTGATTTGTTTGCAATGCTTTCATAGTTAGTTCGTTTAACTGGGTCATGGTGTTCATCGAGTTTAGGATAGTTGGGAGTTTGGATGAACAACTGATCTAACGGAAATGTAATTGCTTTTCGTCCTGTGGATTAGTCCAAATTGATTGTTCTCTTGCATTATTACTTTGGTATTGCTATGCTCATTACTTACTTTTTTCATGCATATCTAATTTTCCTTTAAACAAATTTTCTCAATACAAGAGCATCCGCACTTTGCATGAGTAAAGAAAGTTATACTATAAAATTGATGACATGTCTACGCTTAAACTTGTGTATTATGTTACTAAAGATAGATGATAATTGTTGCACATAGAAAAAGAGAGTTGAGTCCAATGATGCGATAAATTTGCATAAATTGATGGGATAATATTGAATAGAAGAAGTATATTTATTGAAGGTAAGTCTTAGTATCACGAATTTTGTTTTGGTAAATCGGAATGGCTTGCTTGAGGCTTCAGTGAAGTGTATGAACCAGAAAATGTTAAGAAGCAATAAAAGGGATCAAAATCATACATTTTTTTTTTTTCTATACATCCAAGAGATTCATATTCTTTCACATTTTAGTTTTAGTACAATTTCTTTTTAGTAAATATCTGCATCTAGACAAGGAACAATTTGGGATGTGAGGCTCATGCAAACACCACACCACATCTTGCCTTTGCACGGGGACAACAACTGCTAGCTTTCAGATGAAATATGTTGACTCAATCCTTTGAGAAAGGCGGAGAGAAGTACCACCTTATTGATTTGAGAGTTTGTCCAAAGTTTATGAATGGTTAAAATAGACAAGGATAAAATGGATTAATGTCATGTTGATGTTAGTGTAATGCTAATCTAATTAAGAAATCTTTGTTATAATTTTTTGAAATTTAATTTCTTCTGTCAAAAATTATAAACGATGCAATAATGATGATAAAATAGACAAATACTTTACCATAATATTCAACAAGTTATCAAAAAATACAACGAAGTCTTGTTGCAGATTATGTTATTTTTATTCCACATTTTGTGATTTATTTTTTTACGAAGAAATTAAATTTCAAAAAAATTGATTTTTGTTGTCTACTAAGAAGTCTATTGAGTCATAACATATATAATGAGGATAATCTTCCATTTCCGTAAACCCCATACCTTCTTTTCAAGATTAGATTTCAAAATTTATATAAAATAAATATTTAAAATTTTAACTATTAGAATGTATTTTTTTTAATTGAATGAACATTATATTGAAGTTAGCATGACCTTAATCCGTCTCAAACGTGGCAAGAAGCCCGCCGATGTATTTATGTTTGAGAGATTCTCGGAAGATTTTGGAGGTGGGTTACAATTTCTTATAATAACAAGCAAAAAATGCTATGGTCAAATTATACACATGGGCAGAGGGCATTGCCATTAGCTATATAGTTTCATTTGAGTTGGAAAATTGAAATTGAATTGAATTTGTACAACTCATTGAATTCGTTCATGCTGAAAAAAAGAAAAAAACTCTTGTTTTACCAACAAATCAGTTACTAAAAATAGATCATAAGGCATTTGACCAATATGACAATAGAATTCAACTAGTAAAAACAATTTTGTTAGCGTAAAGTTAAGTAGTAAACAAAGATTCAAGACTAAGTTGCTAAAATCATAAGAAAAGGTCTGTTTATTTACTATACTGACTAGTGGACCAACAAGAGATAATTTGACCATAGACTAAGTTGCCTATTTTCTTGTTAATCCACTAGTTAGTATAATACATGCTTTTTAGACTTTACTAGGGATACAAGTGAACGATGGCTTTATTAACCATGGTGTAGTACATGTTAAAGTTAGTATACGGTCAAACAATTTCTTGTTGACCTTTGGACTAAGTTGCCTTTAAACTAACTTTATAGACCTTTTTTGGCAATAATGCGAACGATGACTTTACTAGGGATGCCAGTGTCAATATATTTAGAATTGTAGGATGTGAAGGTAGCAAGAGATGTTGCTTTAGAGGTGCTCCCCCTTCCCCAAGGTCTTGGCCGGTGTGGATTGGCTTGTAGTATAGATATAACTAATGCTTTTAACTGTGCTATAATTAGTCAAATCATACTATTTCTTCTCTATAACTAGTTTACAATTTAATGCCGAAAAATTTTTATAGTTTCAATTTTTAATGAATGATTAACACTTGACTATTAACAATATTTAGGAGTGACATGCAATAGGAGTATTGGGTTAAAGAATGAAACAATACACCAACTAGACTTATCCTGATTGACTATATTAGTAAAGTTTTCACAAGGGATTAACAGTTCCAAACCCTTATTATGTCAAATCCACATATAATGTGGGTTTTAATGCTAATTAAAAAATTAAAAACATACAGGAATTTACTGATTGGTGGTGAGAAGCGTTCACTTAGGTCCTTTTGATCAATTCGTTTTTGTGCAATAATCCTTCTGTGGGGGAGCCAACCCAACCCCTCCTGTTTCAATTCTAACCATAATTGGGGATGGTGTGTTTCAGTTAAGATTCAATTTTTCTAAAGCCGAACCTTTAAAACAATAAGATAAGCATCAACAAAGTCTTAAAGCTTTTCAAATTTTTACAATTAATTCCTATACCTTTTAGCCATTCCAAATCAATCATATACCTTAAAGATTCGTTCCACTTACGAGCACATTTGGATGAAAATGTCATCAACCAGTTCACTAGCATATATACAAAATAAAAAACAAGATATATAATTGTAGTATTTTTAATGGTTGAAAGTCATTTTGTAATGAATTTTTTTCTGCTTGTGACAGTTCTATGTACTTCTAGAGCTATACTACCATTGGCAGTACTTTGTAACTTGCTTATCTATGTATGTATCGAAGAGACTTTTGCAAGTTGTTTAGTGAACCTAATCTGTCATGTCTATTGCCAAGCAAAGTCAAGAAACAACTTATGATAGAAACTAAAAGTTTCCCATTAATGTAGTGATTCATTAGAAGAGCATCAAAATATCAATAAAGGCCGAATTTTATAGATTTGACAACACAAGATAGGAGTAAATGGCTCATTGCTTTTGTCACAAAAAGGGTATCACAAAAGACGTAACCATGCTTTAAAACCCTATGATATTCACTGCTTTTTTTACCTTTCTTATCCTTCTTTTCTTACTGTTGCCCTTTCTTTCCAATCTTAATCTTCATTTTCTTCTTTTGGGACTCAATTTGACTCTGCCCAAAAATATTAGAGTTAGAAAACAAGTAAACAATGGTCAGTAAAAAACAACACATCAACATACCAAAACTTTTTGTGGTGTGATCACATTATAATTGCTAACAACAGGCTTGTGACATTGGCTTGATGGTGGATCATCAATATTGTTTAGTTTGTTGTGTTTGCCCTAAAGGTGCATGAATATGTGACTTGACTTGGAAGGAATGACTCATTAGGTGATGCAATAGGTTGACTAGGTTTACTGTGCCAGATATGTCTTCAGCTGGTCGGCTGGTACCATCAACATCAATTTCTGTGTTGTTTTCATTAGTTTGGACCGTCTCCTTTTTTGGGTAAGTTCTCCTGTTGTGGACTTAGTTCTTGCAAACCTGACAAGTCATCTTCTGTCCAACTCTTGACATATTTATGTGTTATGCTCTATTTCCACTTGGCTTCCAAGTACCTATTCCTCTTTAATCTCCTCATTATATAAATTATAATATCCTTAGGTATAAAAGTTATGGACTTAGCCCTTGCAAAAACAATTTTTTCATTAAATGCTTTACAAAAATTATTGTCAACTAATGTACCCTTAATTTTTTTTTCACTTTATTTACATACTCTTGTATGAGATTAATTTTATAAATTTAGATTATAAATTGTTATTTGTATGCAAAAAAGTAAATAAAGAACCTAATAAAATAAAAAAAAAGAATGAAAAACAACACAAATAATAATTGAATTATTACTAATATTTAATATGTAATTAAGAATCTAATATATAATCTCATCTCTTAAAAAAGAGTTGATGATCAATGCAACTCTCAAACTAAATTCAAAGTTAAAATTTTTCTTTTGGATACCAATCCATTATTGAACTGCAAAGGGGGTTAACTCCTTATCAAATGCTTTAAGCCAAGTAAAAATATATGCTCAATCCTATTTTCAAAGCCTAGTTGCCCAATCCAAGTATAAATCCTATGAGTCAAAAGTTCACATGATATTAAAATAATCCAACGAAAAAGCCAATATTTAAAGATTGATGATTGAAATCAAGTTAGTTTTTCTTTAAAAAGCCAATATTTATTAAAGTAAAGATAGGTTTGAAAAGAGTCCACATTCGAGAGGCAAGGAGAAAGTCAAACAAAAATAGCTAAAATAATGGGCTCATGACAAAGAGAGACAATTAGAATTTAAGAGGCTAAAAGAATCTTTAAGATAAATATAACAAAACTCCTTTTTAGTGTCCAAAATAAATTACTAGAGTATTTAAGGTAAATTAGACACCATCAAATATTTAATAAACATGCACATGTATCAAATTAAGTGGATAAATTTCTCCCTTGAGTCAATAATGTTGGGAATTAAAGTACCTATAACCTGATTTTGAAGATCTATTTATTTTATGTGTATTTTTAAGAACCTAATTATATAAATAATCCCAAATGCAGCCCTCAATTATGACTAGATCAAATAAAATCAAGTATTAATGGTTCAACATCTAATCAATCTCATTGTTTCATTGATGAGCAATAAAATTGGCACAAGTAAAATATAGTCAGTCAATTTAACATAGCAAGGCAGCAATTTCACCATCAACAGAAAATATTAGCACATCCACATACACAACTACACACACAATCACTAAAAAATTGACAAGAGATCACTTATTTGGAGATTATAATATTCCTTGATCCATTTTTTCTTGTCCCTTACATTGCCAAGAGCACCAAAAGAGGTAACTTATTTTTCTGTCTTATCCTAATTTTTATTATCTTGTTAAAATGTCAATATAAATGTAACATTAGTAAGAGAAACGGAAGAATACCTAAAAAAAGAAACTTGCCTTTTATTGTTGGAGAATCATTGGTGGTGGCCGCCAACCATCGAAATTTGCTATCAACACCATTTTTGGAATCTCCACGAGCCAATTTACTCACCCATGAAGACAACATAATGAAAAGAGGTTGGGAAACGTGCGAACTGACTATATTGCCGCATTGCTACCACTCTCACCGCTAGCCGACAACATTTTCACCTGAAATTACCATTGGTCAGTGCGTCTCATTTTGTTCATCCCAATAGTGACTCTACTCGCCCAAAGGAGCCCTGGATCTTTCCAATAAAAGGCTTAAAGGCGGATGCTTTCGTCAAATTTGTCCTCTGATTGGCTTCCTTCTGACCATCACTACAACACAAAACTGACATTAGAGAGCTCAGCATCCCACGATCAATCCGTTGACATAATCCTGCACTGATTGGAAACTAGTGGCATCCCACCACTAGTAGCTAACCACCTTTCTCCCACCACAATTGCTCAGACGAAAACACAGTTTTGAAGTTAGATCGGAGACTAGTGGCATTCCACGTTGCTTTTCCTTTAACTTTTTTCTATTTTTAAAAATTGTCATACAGGTGTTTGTAGATTCAAAAATCTAAAAATTGGTGGACAAAAAGGCTTGTTATAGAAATTGCGGGGGGGGGGGTTGGCAATCAAAGGACAAGAAAAATGAAAGGAAAAGCGACGTGGAAAGAAAGGAAAAAGGAAAAGGGAAAAGAAAAGGCAAAATAGGAAAAAGGTGTGGAAAAGGAGAAAAAGAAAAGAAAAAAAGGAAAAAGGGAAAATGATGCGAAAAAGGAAAAAAAGAAAAGAAAAAGGAAAAAAGAAAAATGGTGTGAAAAAAGGGAAAGAAAAGAAAAAAGAAAAAAAGAAAGGGAAAAGGAAAAGAAAAGAAAGAAAAAAAAGAAAAAATGGAAACAAAATCAAAATAAATAAATAAATAAAAATAATAGGTACACAAAATTCTTGATAATAACATTGTTTTTAAGTGTCCCAAACGAGCTCAAGATACAAAATAATGTAATTTCTATTCCAATTTTTGTTTTTTAAAGGCATAAATACTAAAAGGGGTTATTTGAGGTATTCCAAAAAAATGTTGATAGGAAAAATATGGAAATAGAAATGGGTGAATAGTGGTACCATTGCATGGGACAAATGCTTGGTTTAGTTGCAGCCTTTACCAAGTGTAACTAAGTTTTCAGACCTTATAGAATCCTGATAATGTAGAGCAAATCATCAATAGTGTTCCAATTACACTAAAAATGATTAGTGATGACTCCAAAGTTAACATGCATGCATCATGACACTTTCTTACTTCTAAGTTCACCAAGCCCTTCCCCTTGTTGGGAGGCATGTTACAATATTAACTACATCACATTTAAGGTCAGGGTTGAAGAATGCCTCACACCATTTCTCTTAATTAGTCTTTAACATATCATCATGAGTAGTAAGGTTCTCCTCATTTTTGTCCTTAATTCGTTGCCAAACTTATCTTTGTTGCTTTAAGCCCTTGTGTTTCTTCTTATAGTTAACAAAAAGGTGTTTGCCACAACATCTTTGTTTTACTCTTAGAAGTACAATGCCAACTGCATTAAGTAATTGTTACAAATGAAACATTAACATCATGGCAATAGTAATTAACAACATAAAACAATATGTGTCTAATAAACAAATTAAAGCAAGCTATTATTATTACCTTTTGTTGATCTAAAATGATGGCCTAATGCTGTCCATTTTTTATGCCTAAATTAGCTCTCAAAAGTTTCAAAAACCAAGTCCAAGCATTTATGGACTCAATTATAATAACCCCCTATATAATAGAAAATATTTGATTGTTTGAATCCATAGTAACTACTACCAGTATTTCCCTTCTAATCACCCCTTTCTTTGTTAAGTTAGCTCCAACAATTTCTTTGCTTTCAATGTTCCTTACTTTCTAGAATTAGGCATTTCAACAGTCTTCAATGATTATATAGGTATCCAAAGTATGAACAAGGTGGATGTTTGTAAGGTATATGGATAAGTTATAATAAAGCTTTAATGTGTTGTTGACTTCTGAGTGTAATGCTTCTTCTTTTATACCACCTATTGGTACTGGTGGAGTAGGGTTGATCTAAAATAAAAAATCCATAACTATAGTTATAACCTTTCACTTAATGCTAAATTTGACAATCAAAGCATATAAAGCTACATTAATCTAGGATAAATGATAAAAGGAATAGCTTTGTTTATAGACTTCACCTTTAACAAGCATAAGAGTTATTTTAAATTTTTTATCCTGACTAAATTGTCTTTAAAATATGGATAACCAATTTGTCATATAATGCTTAAACAAGGAGAATAAACATATCACACAAGTCATGTGCTTAAATGATAAGATCATGACATATTAAAGAATATTGCTTTGAACTTTTATTCAACAAAAAGAATAGACATAAGTAATAAATAAGAGAATACTAAAGATTTAAGCCATAAAATTCCTTATTCTACCACCAGGTTCTTGTACACGTTTTTTTTCTTTTAGAATAAGTGGCAATTCATTCAAGTCCACAAATGATTTACATCATGATTAATAAGATATTCATAGCCAAAATACTATTTTCTTGCCATATGGTCTCTTCCACACAAGATAAAGCATGTTGAGCAATAGTATAAGCAACAACATTCAACTCCTAACAAATGTAGTTGATCTTAAAAAAAAGAAAAACTAAGCGTAATGGTGCCCCATAATCTGACCAACTAAAGGGACCTCCACTGAAGGATTTAAGATGGCCTTAATTGCAAGTAGATAATCTAACTCCACAAAAATAATAGATAAGGATATGTCTTGAGCTCTTTAGGTTGCTAAACTTGTTGCCAATAGTTCTAAAATTTTTGGATCAAAAGAACCTGGAAGATTCTTGGTGGACATAAAAATAGGAATGCTAGATCTATCAAGGAAAATCAAACCAATACCCCTCTATATTGCCATGATAAGAGACATCAATAATGATTTTAGTGTATTGTCGATCAAGTGGTTCCCAAGTTTTAGGTTTGGTGTTTGTATAAGAGGGTTGAACTATTAGAGTCCATATTGCATTAGGGACAAATTAAATTTTTCACCCTTACTTACTTGACTTTACAAAAACTTTTGACATTGAGTATGATGCTTCAAGTGTTGGCATTGAAGCGATTTTGATGCAGGAAAGGTATCCAATTGCCTAATTTAGTGAAAAGCTAAATGGAGCAAGGCTTAATAATCCTATTTATGATAATTTATGCATTGGTACAAGTTTTGGAGACATGGCAACATTACCTTTAGCCTAAGGAGTTTGTCATCCATATTGACCATGAATCTTCAAGCACTTGAAGGGACAAGGAGAATCGAACAAAAGACATTCCAAGTGGATTGAATTCATTGAGACCTTTCCCTACATCATCAAATATAAACAAGGTAGGAAAAATGTGGTAATTGATGCATTTTCTCATAAGTATGTTGTTGTCTCTACACTTACTACAAAATTATTAGAATTTGAATATATTAAAGATTTATATGTTAAAGATCCTAACTTATTCATGTGTATAGAGCATGTGAGAAGTTAGCCTTTGAGAAGTTTTATAGGCATGAGGGTTTTTATTTAAGGAAAGTTGTTTATGCATGCCTATGAGTTTTTTGAGGGACTTTATTGTAAGAGAAGCTCTTAGGGATGGTCTAATGGGTCATTTTAGAGTTAAGAAAACCCTAGATTTCCTAACTGAACATTTATTTTGGCTCCACATGAAACAAGATGTTGAAAAGGTATGTGAGAAATGCATAATATGCAAATAGGTTAAATCTAGAGTTTTACCTAATGGCTTGTATACCCATTTACCCATATCTAGCCATTCCATGGTTGATTTATTAATAGACTTTGTACTAGGGTTGTTGCAATAAAAAAGGGGTAAGGATTCTGTATTTATTATTGTTGATAGATTTTCAGTGCGACACACTTCATCCTATGCCATAAAACTAATGATGCAAGCAATGTGATTGACTTAATCTTTAGATAAGTAGTATGTTTGCATGGCATGCCATGAAGCATTATTTCAAATCAGGATACAAAGTTCTTAAGCTACTTATGAAAGAATTTGTGGGGTGAGTTATGTATTAAGCTATTGTTTTCAACTACTTGTCATCCACAAACTGATGGGTAGATTGAGGTGGTTACGTGAACTCTCTCTACTCTTTTGTGTGCCATTATCTAAATGAATTTGAAAATATGGGAAGATTATTTACCATATGTTGAGTTTGCATATAATAGGAGTGTTCTTTTTTTTATTAGTTACTCTTCATTTTGAAATTGTATATGGTGTTAATCATTTGAATCCTTTGGATTTAGTGCCTATACCTATTAAGGAGTATGCTAACTTAGATGGTGAACGCAAGGCTGACATGGTGAAAAATTGCATAAGAAGGTGCGACAATATATTGAAAAACAAACTGAGAAATATGCATCCCATGTCAACAAAGGACAAAAGAAGGTGGTGTTTGAACCTAATGATTAGGTTTGAGCGCATATGAGCAAGGAATAGTTCCTAACTTAAAGGTATTCAAAGCTACAGCCTAGAGGAGATGATCCATTTCAAGTAGTAGCATGAATTAATGACAACGACTATAAGTTAGACCTTCTTGGTGAGTATAATGTGAGTGAAACATTTAATATTTATGATCTTTCTCCTTTTGATGTAGGTGATGATTTGAGGGCAAATCCTTTCAAGGAGAGAGGGAATGATGAGAAGCTTGGAGATGATGCATGGAAAGCTTCCAAGGATGCAAGAGGTCTATTGCGTATTCCATAAGGCCCAATAACACAAGTTAAATCCAAAAGGATGAAAGAAACCCTAAATGGGCTAATTGAGGACATTCAAGCCAACCAAGTTACAAATTGTGTGAACTTAAGGTTGAAAGAGAGTCAAGACCATATTAATATGATTGAAGTACTTAATGAGCCAAGACTAAGTAATAGCGTTCACTCCTAAATAAGAGTAATCCTAAATAAATGTTTGTTAAGTGGAACTTTTTTGTATAAGAATTTATCCTGGATAGGAGTTTGTCTTAAATAAGAATTTGTTCTAAATAGGAATTTATGTCTCTTAAGGATTGCTATCTTGGCCTGTTTATAAATAGGCACCTCCTTATAAACTTTATAAAATGAAACAATCTTAAGAGAAATTAAAAGCAAGGGTTTTCTCTTTTGGTTCTTTTGAGAGCTAAAGAACTTATCAAGAAGTATTTCTTCTTGTGGCATTTAACTTGATTTATCACTCCTAATTCCTATCTTTTCTAAAGTATGATATCCATATCCTTCTTAAATACCTTAAGTTTATGTTCCTGTAAGTGTTGGGTTTGGGGTTTGGGTTATTAAAGTGTGATATAACTTTCTTGGATATTCTTTAATTCCTTGTGTGTGTTAGGTCCCTAAGCCACATCTTTTTGGGGTTTTTTGCATCATAAGAAGAGATACTTCTTAATAAGTTATTTAGTTCTCAAAAGAACTAAAGGAGAAAACCCTTGCTTTTTATTTCTCTTAAAATTGTCTAATTTTTTAGAGCTTACAAAGAGGTGTGTATTTATAGGCTAAGATAATAATCCTGAAGAGGCATAAATTCCTATTTAGGGCAAACTCTTATCTAAGACAAACTCTTATACTGAAAATTTCTACTTTTATAACAATTACTCATTTTGGAGAAACTCATATTTAAAAGTAAATGCTATTATTTAGCCCTAACCTATTAAGTACTCTAATCATATTAATAAAACCTTAACTCTCTTTCAAGCTTGAATTTGCACCATTTGTAACTTTGTTGGCTTGAATGTCCTCAATCAGCCCATTTATTTCTTCTTTAATCTTTTTTGCTCTAACTTGTGTTAGTGGACCTTTTGGAATGTGCAATGCACTTCTTGCATTCTTTAAAGCCTTCCATGCATCATCTCCAAGCTTTTCATCACCCTCTGCTATGTCTTACTCTAATTAGGTTTCCAACATTAAGTGAAACCCAAATCTTGTTCAAATCATGTAGAACCCTTCTCTTTGAATTGCCTTTCAACCATGTGTACCATGTCCTCTAACTCCACATAATGTTGCAATTCAACTACATTGGCAATGTACCTATTCAACCCTTACAAGAATCAAGCCATGGTTGCTTCTCTAGTCTCTTCCATTAGCTCAAATCATGGCAATCTCCATCTTTTTATGGTAGTATTCCTTCACACTTTTGGTACCTTGAGCGAACCCTTGTAGCCTTTGGTATAAACCCCTATATAGTGATTAGGAATGAACCTCCTCCTTATGATAGCCTTCATCTCCTCCCATATATTAATCAACCTTTCATGATTCCTTCCCTTACTCAAAAACAAGTTTATTCCACTAAATAACAACATAATTAGTCAACTTAGTAACAACTAGTGATTATTTCTATTTTTAGGGTTTTAGAGTTGTTATGTCAACTTATAAATAGGCTTGATTTCATTGTTAAAGGGTAAACGATTATGTGAATTGAAAAGTGAGAATTTTCTCCTTTAATTCTTTTAAGAAGTAATGAACTTATCAAGAACTAACTCTTCTTATGACATTCAAGTTGACTTATCACTCTTAAGAATTTACATGATTGAAATTGGATTTAGCTTTCTTGGCTTTTTATTTGATTCCTTGTGTGTCTTGGGTCCTTAAGCTACGTCTTTTAGGGTTCACATTAGTTGAAAGCTTAATTTACCTACCATAAAGCATCCTAAGCCATATAAACTTCTATGGTTGAATGAATGTGGTGAAGTTAAGATAAATAAGTTGGTGTTAGTATTATTTACTATTGGGAGATATACTAATGAGGCCTTATGTGATGTTGTATCCATGTAAGCTGGGCATATTTTATGGGAAAAATCATGGAAATATGATTGCAATGTAATGCATGATGGGTTTAAGAATAGGTATTCTTTTGTAATAAATGATAAACCTATTATTTTTATACCTTTGACACCCCTACAAGTTTATGAAGATTGAAAAAGAGAGTGAGAGGAAAAATAAATTGAGGCTGAGAGGAGAAAGGAGGGAAAGAAAGAAGATGAAGGAATGAAAAGGGAAAGAGAGAAGAATTAAGGGTTTGTATGCAAAAGAGAATGATGTTAAGAGAGATTTTTATTCAAAATAGCCTATGATTGTATTTTTGTACAAAGAGGCTCATTTTAGTACTAACGAGCTTAACACCTTTTTGTTTAGTGTTGTTTTTACTTTTTTGCACGAATTTGGTGATGTTTTTCCTGAAAAACTAAGCTATTTGCCACCTTTGAGGAGAATAGAACATCAAATTGAATTTATCCTTAGTATAACAATTCCAAACTAAATGGCCTGCAAAAGTAATCTAATTAGACAAAGGAGCTTTAAAGGTAAATTGAGGAGTGTATGAAAAAAATATAAATGAGGGAGAATAGAAGTCCATGTGTAAGTTTAGCATTGCTTGTGCCTAAAAAGGATGAGACTTGGAAGATTTGTGTTGACTGTAGAAGAGTCAACAAAATCACTATAAAATATAATCATCTCATTCCTAGATTAGGTGACTTGTTAGATGAATTGCATGGTTCATGTGTTTTTTTTTTAAAAATTGATTTGCAAAGTGGATATAGCCAAATTAGAATGAGAGAGGGAGATGAGTGGAAAACAACTTTTAAAACTAAGTAGGGTTAGTATGAATGACTTGTTTTGTCATTTGGTCTCATAAATGTACTAAGTACATTTATAAGATTCATGAATCATGTTTTAGGTGCATTCATTGGTAAATTTGTGACTATGTATTTTGATGATATTTTGGTCTACAACAAAAATTTAGATGAGCATCTTAATCATTTATATTATATTATAACTATTTTACATTTTAAGATATTGTATGTTAATCTTAACAAATGTTCCCTTTGCATTGATTAGATCTTTTACTTTTATTTTTGACTATGTTGTAAGTGCTAGTGGTATTGAAGTTGATGAGGAAAAGGTCAAGGAAATTTGTGATTGGCCTAAACCTTAGTATGTTAGTGATATGCGCAAATTTCTTGGTTTATCTAGTTTTTATAGATGTTTTGTTAAGGACTTTACCACCACAAATTGAGGTTATTAAAAAGAAAGTGGGTTTTATGAGGGATATTGATCAAGACAAAATATTTAATTTCATTATAAAATAAATTAAGTTTTTCACTCTTACTTGCTTTAGCTAACTTTGCTAAAACATTTGAGATTGAGTATGATGCTTTAGGATCACAATGGAGTTATTTCGATGCGAGAAATGTGAAAATTGACTACTTTAATGAAAAGCTAAATGGAGTAGCCTTAATTATCCTACTTATGATAAGGAGATGTATGCATTGGTACGGGTTTTGAAGTATGACAACATTACCTTTGGCCCTAGGAGTCATCCATACTAACTATAAATCCTTGAAGCACTTGAAAGGACAAGGAAAGCTAGAGAGACATGCAAAATGGGTTAAATTTATTGAGTCCTTACATCATCAAATATAAGCAAGGTAAAAAGAATGTGGTAGCCAATGTATTATTGCATAGGTATGCCCTTATCTCTACACTTAATGTAAAATTGTTTGGATTTGAATTATTAAAGATTTATATGTGAAAGATCCTAACTTTGCTAATGTGTATGGGGTATGTGAGAAGTTGGCTTCTAGGGAATTTTATAGGGATAAGGGTTTCTTATTTAGTAAAAATTGTTTATGTGTGCCTATAAGTTCCTTAATAGTGTTGATTGTGAGAGAAGCACATGGGGTTGGTCCAATGGGTCATTTCAAAGTTAGGAAAATCCTAGGTTCTTTAGCTGAGTATTTCTTTAGGACACACATGAAAAAAGATCTTAAAAGGGTGCATAAGAAGTGCATAACATGTGAACATGCTAAATTTAGAGCTTTACCTTATGGCATGTACTCTATTTAACCCATAACTATTAAACCTTGGGTTGATTTATTTATAAACCTTGTGCTAGGGTTGTTATAGTCAAAAAATTGGTAAGGATTGTTGTTGATAGGTTTTAAAAAATGACCCACTTCATCCCATCCCATAAAATTGAGGATGCAAACAACTTGGCTAAATTGTTCTTTAGAGATTGAGATAAATAGTTCTTGGGCTACTTCTAGAAAACTTTGTGGGGTTTTGTTAGGTTACTAAACTAGTGTTTTCAATTACTTACCATCCATAAACAGTGGATAAGAAGAGGTACCTAATTAAACTATTTCTCCTTTGTTGTATGCTATTATTCAAATGAATTTGAAAATGTTGGAAGATTATTTGCCACATGTAGAGGTTCCATATAATAAGAATGTTCGTTTTGCTATTAATTACTCTTTATTTGAAATTGTATATAGTTGTAATCCTTTGACTCCATTGGATTTAATGCCTTTACTTGTTAATGAGTATGCTAACTTTAATAGTGAATGCAAGGTTGTAATGGTGAAGAAGTTGTGTTGTTCCCACAGCCTTGTATGGGTTGTAATTGTTGTCAACTAGGGTTAAGTGTGCAAGAGAGTAAAGTCATATGGAAGGGCAGTAAAGTCACATGGAAGGGCAAGAAAGTAAATCTGCCGCGTAAGGGCAAGAACGTAAATCCGTCATGTAAGCCCTATTAGGGTTTTATGGAAGAGAGTATATAAAGGCCTTGGAAGACAAAACTAGGGTAGAGGGCCAACACAATTGAATAAACAGCAACCCTACAGCAACCGGCCAAAAGGAAGAGAGAGCAGAACGGCAAGAGATCAGAAACAACACCACCAGGAGAGCAAACCAGAAACGTCACCACCGGGAGAGCAAACCAGAACGTGCAACCTCCTGCAAGCAAACCGGAAACACGTCCTGCAAGCAAACCAGAAACACGTCCTACAAGCAAACCAGAAACACGTCCTGCAAGCAAACCAGAAACACGTCCTGCAAGCAAACCAGAAACACATCCTGCAGGCAAACCAGAAACGCCTCCTGCAAGCAAACCAGAAACACATCCTGCAACCAAACCAGAAACGCACAACCAGCAAGAGGAGAAATAAGAAACAGACCACCCGGAAGAGAAGACAGCAGACTAGAAGCGTGAGGCAGGGCAAGAGACATGAACCAGAAAAACCAGTAGTGTAAGGCAGGCCAAGAGACGTGAAACAGCAGACCAGGAGCGTGAGACCAGAACGTGCAACGGCGTGACTGATCAGAAGCGTGGGGCAGGCCGTGAGACGTGAAACGGCAGACCAGAAGCTTGAGTGCAAGCTGTGAAACCTTGAGACGGTGAAAGCAGGAGCTGTGTGAGACAACCTAGAGAAGGAATTTGGCGAAGCATCGGAAAGAACTCAACGTATTTCTAGATTTCTTCAAGAGAGGTTAGAGAGCGTTGCGGTGAACTTCTAAGCGGCAGTGGAGCAGCCTTTCAATTCAACAGAGGCAAGACAAGCTAGACGAAGGGTAGACACAGTAAGTGACACTCTTTGTATTGTACTTGCTTAGTAATTGCAATAGTGAAAGGAGCAGAAGATTAAGACATCCATTGTAACTGGAATTCTCAAGTATAGTGGATAGTCTCGGTAAGGGAGAGTCCCTACCACCGTGGATGTACGTCACGTTGACGGAACCACGTAAATCTCGTGTGTCCTTAATTTGCTTTACGTTATGTGTTTTGAATTGAGTTGTGAACGCAGCTAAAGTATCAGCCAACCCATAACCTAACGAAGACCTAAACAAGAACATCCGAATTGTCTATTAGGCAAGGTGTCTGAAAGGTGACTTTGGGGACTATTGTGATTAGTAGGTAGCAATAGATCTACCTTAGTCGAATCTGAGAAAGAGTTCGCTTTTAAGAAGAGATTGAAGTTGTTCACTTTCCTGCGAATTGTGAATTGTGGTGATACTGATTCACCCCCCCTCTCAGTATCACAAACTAGTAGATCCTAGGGTGAAGTTGGGAACTTCAATTGGTATCAGAGCACAGGTTCACCAGGATAAAGCTTAACAGCTTGGTGTACTAGTTTGAAGAGCTCCAGAAGTTTTAACTTGTTTAGCATACTGAGAAATGGACGCCGATACCAACACCAGCACTACTTACAGCAAGAAGGTTCCAATCTTCAACGGAACCAACTACCATATGTGGAGAGCGAGAATGCAGGTGGTATTTGCAACCATGGGCATGAACGTGGTGAAATCTGTACAGGAGGGTTTTGAGCCTCCAGAAGAAGGTAAAGATCCAACCCCAGAGGAATTAAGACAGTTTGAGATAAATGGGAAGGCCTCAAATGTCATCATTTCAGCATTGACAGATGCTGAATATGCTAAAGTTATGGACTGCAAATCTGCCAAGGAGATATGGGACAGATTGCAGAAAGTCTATGAAGGTGATGGCAGAATGAAGGAGGCCAAGCTTCAAGTTTTCAAGGAGAGATATGAATCTCTCAGAATGCAGAAAAATGAGACAGTCCAAGAGTTCTTCACCAGGGTTATTGATGCTGTAAACGATCTTAGAAGTCATGGGAAGAACAAGAAGGACTCATCTATTGTGAAGAAAATTCTGAGAATTCTGCCTGAGAGGTTTGCCTCAAAGGTGGCAGCCATAGAGGAGAGTAGAGATCTCAATTCCATGTCTCTGCATGATCTCCAATGCAATCTCATTGCATATGAGATGAGAATAAAGTCAACTGAGAGCTCCTCAACGTCAAAGGTATCAAAGGAGGCAGCTTTCAAAGCTATGAAACACTTGAAGATAAAAGAAGAGGAAGAATCATCCAGCGAGGATGATGATGATGATGAGGAAGAAAGTGAAGGTGAAGTGTTGGCATACTTCACAAGGAAATTCAAAAGGGGGTCTAAGAAGGGAAAAGGACAGTTGTCCTTGAGATGTTATCGTTGTGGACAGACTGGACACTTTGCTTCTCAGTGCAAAGTGAAACTTGATGATGAAGATGAGGATGGTGATGATGAGCAGAATTCAAAATGGAGAAGACCATCATTCAAGTCAAGGAAGTCCAGCAAGAAGACTGCTAGCCCACAGAAAAAGAAGAAGAGAGGCTCATTCAAGAGTTATGTGAGCCAGACAAAAGAAGCCGATGAGGAGGAAGATGTAGACTCATCAGATGAGCATGCCTTTATGGCATCAACTCAAGGTGGTAGTTCAACCTCTGAAGAGGAAGAGGAGGTTGATGAAGAAGAACCAGATTTTGAAGCTGAGTTGGAAGCAGCTTCAAAGGAGATAATCAGAAGGGGCAGAACCATAAGAAGGTTAGAGGCCCACATAAAACAAGTTGAAGCAAAGTCTGAGGAAGCTGAAAGTCAAAAGGATGAAATAAGGGCTGAACATATTGACTTGAAGAGAAGATTTGAAGAACATATCAAAATATGTGAAGACCTTACTATGGAGCTTGGCTCAAGGACTTCAACAATTGAAGAAATGGAGATAGAGTTGCTGAGACTTCAGCAACAACTCAAAAGGAGTGAAGAGAACGTGCAGAAGCTTGAAATGATAGGAGAAACAAGTTCTGCAAGAGAAAAGAAGAATGAAGAGAAAGTGCAGCAATCTGAGGCTGCATTGCCTAAAGATAATAAGAATGTGCCACAGAAGTTGAAAGAGAAGGTTGTGACTCAGGAGAAGATAGCTAAGAATAAAGAGGATTTGAAGAAGCAACCTAGGGTGGCAAACAAAAATGAAGAAAAGAAGATCAGCCAGCAAAGGGCTATGGCTGAACAGAAGAAGGAGAAAAAGGTAGCTGAAATGAAAGCCACACAAGCAAAGAAGCCAGCCACGTTGCCTACACAGCAAGTAATGAACAAAAGAAAACAAGCTGTGATTAGACCCAAGAAGAGGCAGTTTCAAGGTCACTGTCTTTATTGTGGAGTTTGGGGTCATAAGGCAAGTAACTGCTGGTGGAGAAGGCCAGTATATGTCTCCAACTTGAGAAGATATGATGCTGTATACAGGGGGAGACAATACAAAATTCAGAGGAGAACGCCTGTCGTGAGTTCTTGCACATACTGTAAAAAGCAAGGACACACTGACAAGGATTGTTGGTGGAAGCCCAAACCAGTGGTTTCAAAGAACAAGTTTGCTATATTGGGAGACTTGGAACAGTGTGAAAGGTGTGGGCAGGATGACCATAATGCCAAGAGATGCATGACACTTCTCCCTGAGCAAGAGAAGGCACTCAATGGCATAGTGAAAACAAGCGGTGTAGTCAAAGCTGAGAAAAAGGAGAAAGCTATCTTCCAGCCAATTCAAAAGAAGGAATATAAAGCTAAAAGGGAGGTGGCTAATATAGCTGAAATTGCACTCAAAGCTGACTACAAGGATAAGCAGTGGATCCTTGACAGTGGATGCACTTCACACATGACGGGAGACAAGAGTAAATTGTCAAAGCTAAACAAGTCAAGAGAAGGCAGAGTCAAGTTTGGCAATGATGATTCACTCAACATCAGTGGTCAAGGGTCAGTAAATATTGGAAAAGGAAAGCTGAAAGATGTTCTGCATGTTGAAGGACTCAGATATAATCTAGCATCTGTCAGCCAACTATGCAATGAAGACCATAAAGTGATATTCACAAAAACAGGTTGCCAAGTAAAGAGTAAAGAAGGCAATACTGTTGCAGCTGGGAAAAGAACAGCTGGAAATTTATATGTAATTGATGAGGACAAGACAAACAGCTGTTTACTTACAAAAGAAGAAGAAAATCAACTCTGGCATCGGAGGCTGGGACACTTAACACAGAAGAACATGAGGAAGCTGACCACTACTCATGCAATCAGAGACATTCCAGACCTTAAGAGAGAGAGGGAGTATGTCTGCTCAGCATGCTCTAAAGGAAAACAGGTCAGAAAGCAGTATAAGACCAAAGAGGTCAGTTCTAAAGCAGTGCTTGACATTGTGCATACTGATTTGTGTGGGCCGATGAGAACAAAAGGGTTGAATGGTGAGAGGTACTTCATCTTGTTTGTTGATGATTATTCTAGAAGGACCTGCATCATGCACCTCACACATAAGTCAGAAGTTTTGAAATGCTTCAAGAGATACAGAAGATTGGCTGAAAATGAGAGTGGAAAGAAGATCAAAGTATTGAGGTCAGATCAAGGCACTGAATTCACAAATGGAGCTTTTGAAGATTACCTTGAGAAGCATGGAATTCACCATCAGATGGCAGCAGCAAGAACTCCTCAACAGAACGGGGTGGTAGAGAGGAAAAATAGAGCTGTGGTTGAAATGGCAAGAACTCTACTGCTAGAATCCAAGCTTCACACAAGATTTTGGACAGAAGCAACATTTACAACCGTGCACCTATTGAACAGAGTTTCACTAAGGCCCAATACTGATAAGACTCCATATGAGCTATGGAGTGGGAAGAAGACAACAGCCAAGTATCTTAGAATCTTTGGCAGCCCATGTTTTGTGAAGAACAAGGAGCAAAACTTGGGAAAATTCCATGCTAGGTCAGATGAAGGCATCTTTGTGGGATACTCAGCAAAGACAAAAGGTTACGGAGTTTTTCTACATAAACTGGGAAAAGTGGTCACTTCCAGTGATGTGAGAATAGATGAAAACTGGAAAACAACGCATAATGGAGAAGCTGAGGATAGTGAAGAAGATGACTTCAAGATAGATGAAGAATCTGACCAACATGAAGAAGTGGGAAAAGAAGTAAGTTCAGACTCAGAGAAGAGTGAGTCTGAAGATGAAGAAGGAGATTCTCTTGCAATTAAGACTGTGCAAGAAAGAAAGACAAAGAAGACATGGACCAGTGCTCATCAAGGAAATCAGATAATAGGTGACCCATCAGCAGGAGTTACAACAAGAAGAAGAATTGTGGGAGCTACTGCTTTACTCTCACAAGTTGAACCTAAATCTGTTGAAGAGGCTGCACAAGACAAAGCATGGATCAAAGCTATCAATGAGGAGCTAGATCAAATCGAGAAGAATGAAACATGGGAGCTAGTTCCAAGACCCACTAACAAGAATGTCATAGGAACAAAATGGGTGTTTAAAAATAAACACAATGAGGATGGCAAGGTGGTGAGGAACAAGGCTAGGCTGGTTTGCAAAGGCTACACTCAGATAGAAGGAGTAGATGTTGATGAAACTTTTGCACCAGTAGCAAGGTTGGAAACTATCAGAATGTTCTTAGCTTTGGCAGCACATAAGAGGTATAAAGTTTACCAGATGGATGTGAAATCAGCCTTTTTGAATGGGCTCCTAAAAGAAGAAGTGTATATTGAACAACCCGATGGAGTACAAATCAGTGAGGATGAGACACATGTGTGCAAGCTGAAGAAAGCCTTGTATGGCCTTAAACAAGCCCTAAGAGCATGGTATAGCAGGCTGGACGCGTATTTGAGAAGGTTGAACTTCAAAAGAGGAACAGTTGATAATAACCTATATGTGTTCAACTCAGAGAAAGGCCAACTGATAACCATAGTATATGTAGATGACATCATCTTTGGAGGGGATCACTCTGCGCTATGCCAAGAATTTGCACAGAAGATGAGTGAGGAATTTGAGATGTCATTGATTGGAGAAATGACTTACTTTCTTGGATTACAAATAAAACAATGTGAAGAAGGTATTTTTATTTCTCAGACAAAATATGCCAAAGAGATGCTGAAAAAGTTTGGCATGGAGGATAGCAGACCTGTCAGTACCCCTATGACAGTGGGCTGCAAGTTAACAAAAGATCAGGAAGGAAGGAGTACAAGCCCTACAGAATACAGGAAGATGATAGGGAGCCTTCTGTACCTTACAGCATCAAGGCCTGATCTCATGCAAGCTGTGTGCATCGCCAGCAGATTCCAAGCTGATCCTAAGGAATCTCATGTGTTGGCAGTGAAAAGAATCCTAAGATACCTCAAGGGGACACTGGAAATGGGCTTGTGGTATCCTGCCATGGATTCTGTAAAACTACGAGCATACACTGATGCAGACTGGGCAGGAAGCATAGATGATAGAAAATCAACCAGTGGCTGCAGCTTCTACTTGGGTTCAAAGTGTGTTGCATGGCTAAGTAGAAAGCAAAACAGTGTTGCTTTGAGCACAGCGGAGGCTGAGTATATGGCTGCTTGTGCAGCATGTACTCAGGTGATATGGATGCAAAGACAATTGGCCGATTTGGGTGTTGAAGTGAAGTTACCAGTGAGTGTACTTTGTGATAATCAAAGTGCAATTGATCTTAGCAAGAATCCAGTTCAACATTCAAGGAGCAAGCATATTGACATCCGGTATCACTTTATCAAGGATCAAGTGGAAGAGGGCACAATTCAGTTGGAGTATGTCGGTACTAAAGATCAAATCTCAGATATTCTAACTAAACCTTTGTCCACAGAGCTGTTTGAAAAGCACAGAATGAGTCTGTCTGTGCAAATGCCTCCTCAAGCTTGAAGTTCAGGTGAATCCTCCATCTCTACTTTGCAAGTTTTTCAAATTTGTAATTGGTTGGCAAAGGAGGAGAGAAGCAACAGTGCAGGGGGAGTGCATATTTAGGGGGAGTTGTAATCCATCTGCTTCTGGATTGTTACTCCAAGAAGATTATGAAAGACTGCTGCATAATGGCTTTTGTTATGAATGTTGCCAACAATTACAAAGGGGGAGATTGTTGTTCCCACAGCCTTGTATGGGTTGTAATTGTTGTCAACTAGGGTTAAGTGTGCAAGAGAGTAAAGTCATATGGAAGGGCAGTAAAGTCACATGGAAGGGCAAGAAAGTAAATCTGCCGCGTAAGGGCAAGAACGTAAATCCGTCATGTAAGCCCTATTAGGGTTTTATGGAAGAGAGTATATAAAGGCCTTGGAAGACAAAACTAGGGTAGAGGGCCAACACAATTGAATAAACAGCAACCCTACAGCAACCGGCCAAAAGGAAGAGAGAGCAGAACGGCAAGAGATCAGAAACAACACCACCAGGAGAGCAAACCAGAAACGTCACCACCGGGAGAGCAAACCAGAACGTGCAACCTCCTGCAAGCAAACCGGAAACACGTCCTGCAAGCAAACCAGAAACACGTCCTACAAGCAAACCAGAAACACGTCCTGCAAGCAAACCAGAAACACGTCCTGCAAGCAAACCAGAAACACATCCTGCAGGCAAACCAGAAACGCCTCCTGCAAGCAAACCAGAAACACATCCTGCAACCAAACCAGAAACGCACAACCAGCAAGAGGAGAAATAAGAAACAGACCACCCGGAAGAGAAGACAGCAGACTAGAAGCGTGAGGCAGGGCAAGAGACATGAACCAGAAAAACCAGTAGTGTAAGGCAGGCCAAGAGACGTGAAACAGCAGACCAGGAGCGTGAGACCAGAACGTGCAACGGCGTGACTGATCAGAAGCGTGGGGCAGGCCGTGAGACGTGAAACGGCAGACCAGAAGCTTGAGTGCAAGCTGTGAAACCTTGAGACGGTGAAAGCAGGAGCTGTGTGAGACAACCTAGAGAAGGAATTTGGCGAAGCATCGGAAAGAACTCAACGTATTTCTAGATTTCTTCAAGAGAGGTTAGAGAGCGTTGCGGTGAACTTCTAAGCGGCAGTGGAGCAGCCTTTCAATTCAACAGAGGCAAGACAAGCTAGACGAAGGGTAGACACAGTAAGTGACACTCTTTGTATTGTACTTGCTTAGTAATTGCAATAGTGAAAGGAGCAGAAGATTAAGACATCCATTGTAACTGGAATTCTCAAGTATAGTGGATAGTCTCGGTAAGGGAGAGTCCCTACCACCGTGGATGTACGTCACGTTGACGGAACCACGTAAATCTCGTGTGTCCTTAATTTGCTTTACGTTATGTGTTTTGAATTGAGTTGTGAACGCAGCTAAAGTATCAGCCAACCCATAACCTAACGAAGACCTAAACAAGAACATCCGAATTGTCTATTAGGCAAGGTGTCTGAAAGGTGACTTTGGGGACTATTGTGATTAGTAGGTAGCAATAGATCTACCTTAGTCGAATCTGAGAAAGAGTTCGCTTTTAAGAAGAGATTGAAGTTGTTCACTTTCCTGCGAATTGTGAATTGTGGTGATACTGATTCACCCCCCCTCTCAGTATCATAAACTAGTAGATCCTAGGGTGAAGTTGGGAACTTCAAGTTGCATAAGAAGATGTAGCAATAAATTTCAAAATGAATTAAGCAAGATGTATCCCATATCAATAAAGGGTGGAAAAAAAGGTGGGATTTGAACTTAGTGATTGGGTTTGAGTGCATTTGCACAAAGAAAGGTTCCTAGTTCAGAGGCATTCAAAACTGCAATTTAGAAAAGATGGCCCATTTCAAGTAGTGGCACGAAGTAATGACCATGCTTATAAGTTGGTCCTTTCTAATGAGTGCAATATAAGTACAATATTTATTATTTTTGATCTTTCTTCTTTTGTTGTAGGTGATGATTTAAGGACAAATCCTTCTAAGATTTGGGGAATGATGAAATTGATGGAGTAGCTGATGTATGAAGGGCTTTTACGGACACATTAAGCATTCACGAAGGGCCAATGAAACATTTAGGTCTAAAAGATGAAAGAAGAACTAAATGGACTAATTAAGGACATTTTAGCCAACCAAGTTACAAATGGCATGAATTCAAGTTTGAAAGAGGACCAAGGCTTTATTAATATGATTAGAGTGTTTAATGGGTCAGGGTTAAATAATGAAATCTACTCCTAAATAAGAGTTTGTTATAAAATAAGAGTTTACAATAAAATAATAGTGTTTCTATCTTTTAAGAGTATATCATTGCCTCTACTTTTAAGTGAGTTTTTAGGGTTATTGTTTTAGCTTGTAAATAGGTTTGATTTCATTGTCAAAAGGGAAAATGATTACGTGAATTAAAAGGTGAGAATTTTCTCCTTTAATTCTTTTAAGAAATAAAGAACTTGCCAAGAACTAATTCTTCTTATTGTGCTTAACCTAACTTATCACCTTTAAATTCCTTCTTTTCTGCAACATTCATATCTTTCTTTATACATTAGGTTTATGTTTCTTTAAATATTAGGTCTAGGGTTTGCATGATTGAAATTTGATTTATCTTTCTTGGGTTCTTGTTTGATTCCTTATGCATGTTGGTTCTCTAAACCTTATCTTTTAGGGTTCATATCCCTTTATTTCATAGTAGCAAGGCTTCTTATTTTGTTAGACGGAGTCATCACCTATAATGATCATGAAATTAAATTGTGTCTACACCAAACATTAAATTCATGTTGACAAGCATGCTAATGCGATTTTAGTAGTTTAAGTCCCTTGAAGACTATCAAAAATTGGGCTCATTATATTTAAGTAGATATTCTTACATGGTTTAAATGATCGATTTGCTAAAAGATGACACTATCATTTCATTTCTTGCTAACAAGGCTTCTCCTTGTGTTGTTAGGAGTTATTTACACAAAATGCTTATGAAATTAAGTTTTGTGTCCACACCAAACATTATATTCATGGTAACAAGCATGTTAATTCAACTTTGTTAGTCTAAATCCATTGAAGTCCATCAAACATGGGAGTCACTAATCATGATTATTTCTTGTTGTATGGTTTCAATGGTTGATTTGAAAGATACTCTGTCACTTCTCTTCTTGCTAACAAAGTTACCACCTTCATTGTGAGGAGCTATTCATACAAAATGATGATGAAATTAATTTTTTTGTCTACATGAAAATGTTTATCATGGTAAGTGCATCCTTTCACCTTTGGTACTCGAAAGCCATTGAATTTCATCAAACATAAGAGTGATTGATCTTTACTAACTTTTCTTACAAGAATTGAATGGTTTAATTGCTTAAGAATGAGATTGCCACTTCATTTCTTGTTGGTAAGGCTTCTACTTCCATTTCAAGGACTCATTCACACAAAATGATCATAAAATTATCTTTTGTAACTACACCAAACATGATATTCATCTCAACAAGCATGTCAATACACCTTTGTTTGTCTAATCCATTGTAGTCCATCTAACACATCATTGGCCTTGATTGGTTTTTCATACAAAGATTGGTTTATTTGCTAATAGATGAGGTCATCACTTTATTTCTTGCTCACAATTTTTTTGCTTTCCATTTCAAGGATCTATTCACACGAGATGATGTTGAAATTAAATATTGTGTCTATACAAAACATTATTTTCATAGTAATAAGCATGTCCTTATGCTTTTGGTGCTTTGAATCTGTTAAATTTCATTAAACAAATGAGTCATTGATCTTTATTGGCATTTCTTAAAGGAGTTGAATGGTTCAATTCCTAAAGAATAAGATTGTCACTTCATTTCTTACTAATAAGACTTCTTGTTTAGTTACAAAAACTCATTTGCTTGTACATCAAACTTGATTTTCATTGCGATGAGCACATTGAAATAGATTTGGTAGTCCAAATCTATGGAATTCTATTAAACAAATAAGTCACTAATCTTTATTAGCATTTCTTGGAGGAGTCAAATGTTTCAATTCATGATAAATGAGACTGTCACTTAATTTCTTGCTAATAATGTGTGAAGGACAACTTGCAACAGAAGGAGATGTCTTGTTAGCAACAAATGAAGTTACAGGTTCATCCTTCGGGAATTAAAACTCCTTTATTTGATGGAATTAAATGGATTTATAGTTCCAAATTTGTAATGACATGGTTGTTGCAATGAATTTAATGTTTGGTGTAAAGATAAAAGTTAATTTCAAGATCATTTTATGTGAATAACTCTTTGCAACAAAAGGAGAAGTATTGATGTAGCCAAAGGCTCAACAATTAAGTCAAAAATAAAAGAAAAGGGATCATAAGAGTCACCTATAGAAATTCGAGCAGAAATTCCAGTTCTGCATTTCATCAGGAAAATGGTCATATCTCTCAATCGATAGGTTGGAATGGAGTGATTCTAATTGCAAATGAACAAGGACTTGTAGATCTACACTTTTCCTATTTCGAGTTTTTGCAGATAAGTGCTGCAGAGTTATCAATTTAGGGGAAGAAGTGAACAAAACAAAACAGGTCAGAATGTGAAAAACAAGAAGGGACTTTAATGGTTGCTCTTCTAGGCTTCCAATGAAGTTAGTGGGGCATCAATTCTTCTAGATTGATGCCTAGAACTCTTTAAGGATGCAAACTTTGAAAGGCTCTGACTCTTCAAGGACCGAGTGAAAACTCATCTAGGTTTTCATGGGCAGGAACTCTTTAAACTTCAAATGAATGCCCAAGGCAATTTCATTCATCCAATCAAATCTGTTTTTTACATAATATTGATTACCTTTCAAAAGCAAAATAAAAGATAATGAAAAGACTCAAATCAAGCCTAGGAACTAGGAGCTAATAAAGAAAGATTATTAAAACAGAATATTTTCAATGTTTCCCACAACTTAAGTCAAGTTTAGGAACTAGAAGCTAATAAAGAAAGATTATTAAAATAGAATATTTTCAATATACAGGAAATGACAACGTCAACAGTGAGAATCTTATTGGTTATGGAAAGTCAATGATGAGAATCTTGTTGGTTATGGACTTGTCAAGAAGACTGATGAGCTTGAATGCAAGTTGATCTTCTTGGTTGAGTGAATGTTATGGAACTTGCAATAAGGGCTTATTGGTGAGAAATGCAGTAATGTGGGCTGCATCATTCCCCTCTTCTCTAGAAGAATTTGTCCCTTAATTTGAATCATCATGACTAGAAGAATCACTCACATAAGGTGTTAAATGATGCACATTAAATACATCATGTATTTTCATATGAGAAATAATATCATCCACCTTATCAATGGATTTTTCAGCAAAAGGAATTGGTGCAAGATCAAGAGCAGTCTTTGGTTGATGCCCATTACAATCATAAAAGGACTATATCGAGTAGTACGGTTCACCAAACAATTATAAGCAAATTCCCCAAGTAACAACCATCTCTCCTAAGAGAGAGGGTTATCGTCAATCAAAGTCCTCAATATATTGCCTAAAGACCTATTGACAACTTCAATTTGTCCATCCATCTGTGGGTGAAAGGTAGTACTATATTGCAATTTAGTACCAATATTATTCCATAGTTGTCACCAAAAGTGACTGAGGAACTTTGCATCTCAATTAGAAGTAATAGTCTTAAGAATGCCATGCAATTTGTAGACTTCTTTGAACAATAAGTCAACAATTTGTGATGCATCCATAGTTTTACATCAAGGAATGAAACGTGTTAGCGTAACATCTAAGGGCAAAGTCCATAGAGATTTCTTCCTAAGGAGCTTGTGGTATCAACAAGGACAAATACAGACTTGGATTGGTAGCTTGCCCTTTTCTTACTCGGCAACATCGACACCTCATCACATGTTAATATACATCACGTTTTAAATGGGGCCAAAAACACTTGGCTGAAACAAGTTGCACAGTCTTGTCACACCCAAATTGTTTATTGTGGTGAATTTCATCTATCACCCTTTGTCGAAGAGAGCAATCTGGCAGACATAGATGATTTCCTTTGAAAATGAAGCCATTGTGTAAAGTAAAATCAGCAAGCTTCTTGCTTACATGTTGGAAATAATCTTCAAAAAGTAAGGATCGTCTTGATACAACTCCTGAAAAGAATCAAATCCAAGAATAATAGAGCACATAGTACATAGTAAGCTCTTCTTCTGACAGAAAGTATCAACAACCTGATTTTGAACTCGCATTATGCTTGATAACAAATGAGAATTCTTGAATATATTCAGCCCATTTGGCACACCTAGAATTGAGTTTTTGTTGCGTTGAAATATACTTGAGAACTTTATGATCATTGTAAAAAATAAATTCCTGATGAATAAGATATTGCCTTCAATGCCCAAGCACGTGAAATAGTGCACAAAATTCCAAATCATAAGTACTATAATGAAGTTTTGTACCATTCAATTTATTACTAAAGAAGGCAATGGGTCCTTGGCTTAAAACTCCTTGGATGCCAATACCTTATGCATCACAATGCACCTCAAAAACAAAATCAAAATTAGGCAATGTGAGAACTGAGGTCGTGCTCAATTCTTCATTGAGGTGTTCAAAGTTGGGCTTCACTCGTCTACTAAAAAACTTCTTTCTTCATGCAAGAGGGGAGTGGAGCTGCAATAGTGCTAAAATGCACAATGAACCGCTGATAAAAAGAAGTGAGACCATGGAAACTTTGAATTTCGTGCACATTTGTTACAGCTAGCCATTCTTTCATTAACTTGATCTTAGTAGCATCATTGACTGAAATTCCTTCTTTTGAAATATGAAATCCCAAAATAGGGTTCATGGCATCACAAAATAGCATTTGTTAGGGGCCACATATAAGCATTCTTGCCTTAACCCTTGTAATAATTCTCAAAGATCCTGCTGGTGCTCATTAGTAGAATTGCTAAAAATCAGAATCATCAAAATAAACTGTAACAAACTTTTTCAAGCAATGGCTTCAAAACTTGAGTCATGAATCTCATGAATGTTGACAGCACATTAGACAACCCAAATGGCATGACTAGCCACTCATATAGTCCATCTTTGGTTTTGAATACAATCTTCCATTCATCTTCAAGCTTAATTCTGATTTGGCAATATCGACTCCTTAAATCCAGCTTTGAGAAAATAGTTGCGCCAGAGAGTTGATCCAATTGATCATTAGGATGAGGAATTGGAAACTGGTATTTGATTGTGATCTCATTGATCACCTGATTGTTAACACACATTCTCCAAGTGCCATTTTTCTTAGGCACCAAGAGGGCTAGAATGGCACATGGATTGAGGCTCTCCCTTATGAAACCCTTAATCAAGAGTTCCATAACTTGTTGTAGCAATTGTTTCTGTTCTATAGGAATCATTGGGTAATGAGCTATATTAGGTTGTGAAGCTCTAAGCATCAAATCAATTTGATATCAAATGTCTCTCATAGGAGGAAGACCTGGTGGTAAGTCATCTAGAAAGACATTGTTAAATTCTTCCAAAAGAGGTTGCACTTGACGAGACTTAGAAGATACAACCACGCTAGTTTTGTTAAGCAAAATATATACAATACTAATCCCCTTCATGGCACCCTTCACATCTTTCATCATTAATAAAGCTAAAGATAAGGAATTCTCAACAAAAGGAGTCTTCAGAGGTTCCTTAGTAGTTGTTAGAGTAATCTTCTTTCCACCATACTTAAAAAAATACATATTATGATAGCCATCACAGATAGTCTTCCTATTAAATTGCCAAAATTGTCCAAGAATAATATGACTAGCAACCATAGGTAGAACATCACACCATATTTTGTCAAAATCAATTAGAGCTGATAGAAAGATTGACATTTGAAAATAGTTACCTCTGTACCCTTCTTTAACCACAACATTTTGTAAGGTGTCGAGTGCACCTTCAACTCTAATTTTTGCTTACTTGCTACTACTTCAAAAATCACATTTTCACAGCAGCCAAAGTTAATAATCAATTGACATACCTTCCTCAAAATAGTGCAGGCTGACTAAATAATATTGGTGCGCAACCACCTATCTTCAATTTCATCTTTGGGAGTGAGGAAAATGTTTTTGACCATGAGAGGTTTGCACAAAATTAGCATTTACAATTTGTTTATCTTCCATCATAACTTCATCATCTTTTGCCTCTTCTTTGTGTGAGGCCTCCTCTTCATCATTGAACTCATTATCCACTAAGAAAGCTTTGCCAGCTGGTCGATTTTTATTCAATCGACAATTACTAGCATGATGATCGATCTTCCCATAAGAATAACAATGCATACTAGCTGTACTTGGTTGCATTGAAAGATTGGGTTAAGTAAGGAGCTTATTATTGGGTTGTGCCAAACTTTCAGCAGCTTTAACGGTGCTGGTGGTACTCCTCATTTCTCAGTTCAGCAAAGTAGAGGTTTGCAGCCTCCTAAAGCAAGAACTCTCCACTTTGAGTCCCCATTGATGTGCATCTCCCAAATCCCAAATGTCAAGGACTTCTAAGGCATCTTGGATATGAAGTTGAAGATCATTCAAATACTTGCTCACAAGCACCTCTTTTGGATCTTGAATATTGTTGCGAATCGCTGATTCGTTGAACTCATTGGTGTATTGGTCTACCAATTGCGTACCTTGCCTTAGATTTTGGTACCTTTGGTAGAGGTCTCTCTTATATCCTTTAAGAAGGAAATTCTTTCAAATCTTGTCCTCTATCTTTCACCATAAAGCAATTAGAGCCTTATCAATAGATTGGTGAGTTTTTTTCTCTTGTTGCCACCGAGTAATGGCCTTGCCTCAGAATCTTATAGCAATGATAGCAACACAATGATCATCTAGGACTTTTCTACACTTAAAGACTTCAATTACAAGGGTCAACCAATTAACAATTTCACCAATAGAATTGGTACCTGAAAATTCCAAAATGTCCCTCTTGATTTCCTTTTCCTAATCTAGTTCACGAAATTCTTGTGCATGACGATAAGCATTCCTCCTTCAAGGAAAAGACTGAACACTTTTTGAAGAAGAGGAATTGCCATTGAATTCTTCAGTTCTAAAATGGGACAGAGAGTTTTTTGCTTCAGCCCTTAGACGCTGAATTTCTTAGGCCAAGGCATTGATGTGTTCTTACATGTGTTGTTGCAAATTCTCAGGAAGTGTATGCACTTCATTCAATGGAATGGTTCTACCACCCCAACGTCTAGCTTCTCATTGTCCTCTCCTCCAAAGCTCTAATACCAAATGATGTAGCCAAAGACTTAGTGATTAAGTCAAAAATAATAATAAAAAATTGATCAGGAGAGTGACTTGTAGAAATTTGAGCAAAAATTTCAGTTCTGCATGTTGTCAAGAAATTAGCCGTATCTCTCAATTGATAGGTCAGAGTGGAGTGATTCTAATTGCAAATGAACAAGGCCTTGTAGATCTAGAAATTTCGTGTTTTGGTTTCTGCATTTAAGCACTACATAGTTATCAATTTAGGGGAAAAAGAGAACAAAGCAAAACTAGTTAAAACAATAAGAATGAGAAGGGACTTCAATGGTTGCTCTTCTATGCTTACAATGAAGTTGGTGGGGCATCAATTCTTCTAGATTGATGGCTACAACTCTTCAAGGATGTAGACTTCAAAAAGCTCTGACTCTCCAACGATGTAGTGAAAACTCTTTTAAATTTTCATGGGTACAAACTCTTCGAAGTTCAAAAGAATGCCTAAGGCAGTTTCATGTTGGTTATGGAAAGTCAATGATGAGAATCTTGTTGGTTATGGACTTGTCAAGAAGATTGATGAGCTTGAATGCAAACTAATCTTATTAGCTAAGCAAACATTGTGGAATTTGCCAATGGGGGATTATTGGTGTGAGGCGCTGTGATGCAGGCTGCATTGTTAGCATGAAATGAAGTTACAGAATCATTGTTCAGCAATTGAAAAATTCAAACCTAGTAAGAAAAGAAAATAAGATCAATGACACCTTTATTTGTTAGAATTTAATGTATTCAGAGTGTCAAAGCTATAATGGCATGTCTGTCATAATAAATATAATGTCTAGTTTAGAGATAAAAGTTAATTTCATGATTATTTTGGGTTAATGCTTACTCGAAGATAATTTGATTTTGGAATTAGAAAAATATCTTTATCTTGCTTGAGATGATATGAAGATAAGGGAATCAGAATAAGACTATAATTTAAAATTTGTTATTCAAAGGATTAAAATAATCATTTTGGCTTATAAGCTAAAGAAGCAGAACCTTCTATAAGGGAACTTAAACTCATTAAAAATCTGAGATTAAGAAATTAGAACAGGGGATTATAATCCTAACAACTATGTCTAAAAAGGTCACATACTCTCCATACATACAAGATACCTCTTTAAAAGAGGAACTATAATCTCTTCAATACATTCATCTTATTGATACGGTTATTACCCCTAAGTGGCATACAAAAATATATTTTCTCTACCATTATCTTAATTGACTCAAGCACAAATATTAATTGTATTAATAGAGGAATAATACCTTTGAAATACTTTTTCAAAGCTATAGAATTGTTAAATACTACTAATAAAAGTAAACTTATTCTAAAATACAAATTGTCATTAGCTGCCATTTGTAATAAGGGAATTTGTATTGAAATTCCTTTTGTTTTGGTTAAAAACCTATCTCAAGATATTATTCTAGGAAATTCCTTTTTACACATGCTATATCCCATAAAGGAGATTAGTAATTTAGGGATTTACTTTAAAATAAATGGAGAGCTTATTAACTTCAAGTTTGTATTTACTCCTCAATATAGAGAGATAGATAAATTTTGAAAAACCATTAGATGAAAAGAGAGATTTATTCAATCTTTATATTTTGAAATAAAAAATAAACACTTGTGTGAAAAAATTAACAGTCTTGTTATACAAGCAAAAATACATGAAGCATAACAAAATTAGAAACATTAGCTTGTTCAAAAATTCCAACAATGTTTTGGAATAGAAAAAAGCATGTAGTGGAATTACCTTACAAAGTGACTTTTGATGAAAGTTAAATTCCAACCAAAACCAAGCCATCGCTATGGGACCAAGCCATTTAGAAATATGCAAAAATGAGATAAATGATTTTTTTGAAAAAAGTGCTTATTTGAAAAAGTACTAGCCTTTGGAGTTGTCCTACTTTTTATGTAGAAATTGTAGCAAAATTAGAAAGAGACATTCCATGATTAGTAATTAATTACAAACCTTTAAATAAGACATTTAGATGGGTTAATTACCTTAAACCTCATACAAAAATTTGCTTAATAAGTTTTATGAAACCTAAGTATATTCAAAATTTGATATGAAGTTTGGTTATTAGCAAATCTAGATTCATAAGAAGAATAAGTATAAGATAGCATTTACAATTCCATTCAAATACTATAAGTGCAATATAATGTCATTTGAGTTAAAAAATGCACCCTCTGAATTTCAAAGAATTATGAATAAAATATTTAATACTTGTTTAGCATTTCTAATTGTTTACATTTATGATGTATTTGCATTAGATAAAACTTAACATATCCTTTAATTTCAAAGCACATTGACTTTTTGTGTGTCATTGAAAATAACTATACCTAGCTCTAACCTTATAGCCCATATTAGATAAAAAAAAAAAAAAAAGGACATCTAGGCCTAGAAGCTTGACTAGAAATTTCTAGTGATTTATTAACCACTAAAGTAGAAGTTGAAAGAAGGATGATAAGTTTGTACTATGGTTTACTCACCTATTCCTTAGTTTTTCTTATACCTTCTAATTCAATAATTGGTACTAAAAAGGTAGAGTACTTAGGATTAATCTTTTCTTTTCCCTTTTAAAGGTTTAACCTCATGCTTCTTAATGGATTAAATTAAATTTTGAAATCTCCATCTTTATATTCAATTACTTTTTCAAATTGTCAATTTACCTATTTAATAGGTTTAACAGCTTTTTCTAAGGTCTATCGATTAGGTAGCTTAACTTGATTCCAAGTAATCGTTCTGGGGATTATTACACTAGCTTTTGACCTATTAGTCAAAAATAATATTGTAGTTCTTTTGTTTGTATATTTAGAAGGAATTTCTTTAACTCCTAGAATAATAGTATTTATAACTTTATAATGTATCATATAAATAAGGATTAAATTTTCTAAACTTGGCATCAAATCAAATCCCTTTTTCTTTATCTAGACATAAAGCATGTATTAAGTTTGGATTTGATAATGATGACATGATGTTTGGAAAGCAAGAAAGCTATCCATCACTTAAGCTAGATTCGACTACTTCTAATAAGGAGTCATGAAATCTATTATTTCTTTTATCCTTAACACAAATAATTGTTGAGTTATTTAAACCCAATCTAGTAGTCAATTTCAAATCTAACTAAACCATTCCTATATGAATGAACTTATATTTTTGTAAATAAGAACTAATAAGTTCTTGTGGTAATAAGAAAAAATGATTATAACCATGAATTTAAGGTAAGGCTTCTTTGAAGGTTTTGATCACATTATTGGTTTTTGAAAAGAAATTACCCCATTTATAAACATGGGAAGGAGAAGAAGAAGGGAGAGTCAAATTCTATTAATAATTTTTATCTAGAGTTTAATTAATAATTACTTCCTTATTTCTACTCCTACTTAGGCTATTACTCCTAAAAAGCCAATTAAGTCTTAACCTATTCACACTTCATAGTATCACTGTCAATAAATTACATCATAACTCTTTAATGCCTAACCATGGCAAGCAACAAAGGCAATACGACTTAGGGTTTCAATTATGAAATAGAGATGAGATTAAACTTTACCAACAATCAGACTCTAATACCATTCAATTTACTTCATCAAAAAGCATGAGGTTAAACCTCAAAAAGGGAAAAGAAAAGGTTAAAGCAAGGTACTCTACCTTTTTAGTACCAATTACTAAATTAGAAGATATAAAAAGAACCAAATAACTAGTGAGTTAACCACAATATAAAATTGACTTCCCTCCTTCAACTTCTACTTTAGTGGTTAATGAAAGTTAGGCTTTTAGTCCTAAATCTCCTTCTTTATTTGACATGGGATATCAAGATGAAGAAAAAACTTTCTATGTCCTTATAGTCATAAACAAGGTAAAAGAAAAGATAAAAGAGTTATTTTAGTCTCCCAAAAACACTTTAAAAAGGAAATAATTTTTTATAACTTTTAATCAAAATTGGCAAGAGTTATGGATTAGGTGTCAAAAAAAAAAAAAAACTTTGTTGAAATAAGAGCAGTTGATATTTTTACCTATTTAAAGAAGGTTTATAAGATTAAAAAGAAACCTTTCCCTAATTTTTCAACCTTAAAGGAATGTATGGTTCTTCAAAATACCTATTAAAAGTATATTACAAAAAAGGGAAAGAGTATCCACCCTCCTACTTTAAATTTAAGTATTAAAATTAAGGATATTGAGGTTATAACCTCTCCTTACAAGGCCGAAGCAACCATAAGTGTTGCTATACAATAAGGAAATTATACTAATCTTTATCTTCAATTGGTTGGCAATTAACTAAGTCGTGTGGAAGAAAAATTTGAAGCAATTGCCTTAAAGAGGTATTATTGCCCAAGACTTTTGGTTAAATTAGAAGTAGAAAAAAGGGTTTTATTTAAGCCATTGTCTTTAAAAGACATAGATTACAACATAACTAGTAAAAATCTTGAGAAGAAAAAAATTAGTAGACAAAATAATCAAAAGGATAAAAAACCTTAGGTTGAAAGAAAGTGATGCTTACTCATGTGGAAGTTCCTTGTCAAAATTCAAAAGTTAAGAGATTAGGTAAAGAATTTTATGTTCCTTTAATAAACTCAATATTAAAATAAAAAATAAATAAAATTTCTTACCATTGGGCAAATATTTGTTTAGATGTTATGTTTTTAACATCTTTTGTAAGAAAGTCTTTTGCCACCTTACAATCAATTTTTATAAGAAATTTATAATTTAACATTTCAATTTCAAATTTTGTAATACATAATATTATAACTAATATTTCCTTTTTGATGGTATAGTTGTTAACTCTAACTCCTTGCCACAATCCTAAGGTGAAGTAAATAAGTTGTTCTTTTAAATTAATCCTTAAGGATATCCTCATATCTTTTATCTAATGCATTGGTTTTGGTTATTTTAAAGGCATTAGTATGAGGAAGAATGAAGCATGCTAGTTCTTTTCCTCTAACTTTACTCTTCTTGCCTTTGTATGTTATCTATCCATTCAAACAAATTTTTTTGAAACCTTGCAAATAATGTCTTAATGTCTTAAGCTAAGTCTCTATAGAAATCTGAAATGTAATTTAGACTTCCTAAAAACCTTTGCAATTACTATTTATCTCTAATTTTATTAGGAAATTTAGAGGTAAATTCCATTACTTAGTCAATGGGAATTATAGCTCTATTTTCCTATGAAATATCCAAAGAATCTAACCTTGATTTGAAATAACTTCATTTTCTTAGCATACGTTACTAAACCTATCTTTTCCATAACCTTTAGGAAAAGGTTTAAATGTTTAAAATGTTGTTCGATAATATTAGAAAATACTAGTACATCATTAATATAAACAATCATAAATGTTGAATAAATTATTAGATATTTTGTTCATAATCTTTTGAAATTTAGAAGGTGCATTCTTTAATCCAAATGGCACTTTATTTTATTTATAATGTCTGAATGGAACAGTAAATGATATCTTATACTTATCTTTTTCTTGAACTTAGATTTGCCAATAACCAGATTTCATATCACATTTTGGATATATCTAAGCTTCATAAAGCCTATTTAACAAATTCTTTTTATTAGGTATAGGATATGTAATTCATCTTAACACCTTATTTAAAGGCTTGTGTTTAATAACTAATGTTGGAACTCCTCTTTCTAGTTCTACTACATGTTTTACATAATAAACAAGAGAACTCAAAGGACTAACACTTTTTCTAATAAGACCCTTTTTCAAAAGAACTTTTATTTCTTTTTAACCTATATCTAAATGTCGTGGTCCCATAGCTATGGTTGGAATCTAACTTTCATTAAAAGTCACTTCGTACAATAATTCTACCACATGCCTTATTCTTTTCCAAAAATCCATAAGAATTTCCAAAAAGATGAATGTCTTTAATTTTTATTGTATTTCCTATATTTTTACTTGAATAAAAGGAGTACTAATTTTTTGTATAAGTATTTATTTTTTACTTTAGTATATAAAGATTGAATAAATTTCTCTTTACTCTTAATGGTATTTTGAAGTATGTCTATCTTTTTATATTAAGGGATAGATATAAATTTAAAATTAATAAAATTCCCATTTTTGTGTAAATACCTTAATTACTAATCTTTTTTAAAGGATATAACATATGCAAAAAGGGATTTCCTAAAATAATGCCTTGAGAAAGGTTCTGAACCAAAACAAAAGGAATTTCAATAGAAATTACCTCGTTACAAATAGTAGTTTGTGATAATTTATATTTTTTAACAAGTTTACTTTTATCTACAATGTTTAACATATTCATAGTTTTTGTAAAGTATTTTGAACCAATTAAGAAATTTCATTAGATCATTTAGAAGATGAATCTCCCTTAATGTAGGGAACTTTGTCCCTGGCTAAGTCGATTATTTCACTAGCTAAAGATGCCTTTGGTTCAAAAACAAAAGAAGTACATGTGATGTTGATAAGTGTGCACTAGATAAAATTTAACATAGCCTTTAATTGCAAAGCACATTGACTTTATGTGTGCTATTGAAAATAACTATGCCCAGCTTTGACCTTACATCCCATATTAGATAAAAAATGAGATCTAGGCTTATAAGTCTGATTGGAAGTTTCTAGTGATTCATTAACCATCTAGGTAGAAGTTAAAGGAAGGAAGTCAACTTTGTATTATGGTTGACTCACTTATTCCCTAATTTTTCTTATACCTTCCAATTCAGTAATTGATATTAAAGAGATAGAGTACCTTCATTTAACCTTTTCTTTTCCCCTTTCGAGGAAAAGTAAATTGAATTTTGAAATCTTTATCTTTATATTTAATTATTTCTTCCAATTGTCAATTTACTTATTTAACAGGTTCAACAACCTTTTCTAAGGTCCACTGATTAGGTAACTTAACCTAATCCCAAGTAATCATTTTAGGAACCATTACATTAGCTTTTGACCTCTTTTGAAGGAATTTCTTTAATCCTTGAAATAGTGGTATTCATAATGTTATAATGTATCCTATAAATAAGAATTCAATTTTCCAAAGCCAACATCATATCAAGTCCCTCTTCTGTTATGTCTAAACATAAAGGATGCATTAAGTTTGGAACTAATAATGACAAGGTGAAGTTTGGAAAGCAAGAAAACCAAATAGGTCCATCACTTAAGCTAGATTCAACTACTCTTGATAAGGAGTCCTTAAATCTATTATATCTTTTATTCTTGACAAAAATAGTTGCTAACTAATTTAAACCCAATCTAGTAGTTAGTTTTAAAGCTACTTGAACCATTCTTATATGAATGAACTTATATTTTTGTAAATGAGAACTAATAAGTTCTTGTGGTAATAAGAAAAAATCATTATAACCTGAGAAAGGGTAAATTTCTTCTATAATTTTGATCACATAATATGTTTTTGAAGAAAAACTTCCTTATTTATAAATATGGGAAGGAGTAGAAGAAGGGAGAGTCCATTATTGTAAATGATTATTATCTAGACTTTCATTGATAATTATTACCTAATTTCTACTTTTACTTAGGCTATTACTCCTAGAAAGCTAGTTACATCTTTACATATCCATACTTCATAGTATCATTGTCAACGAATTATGCCGCAAGTCTTCCACACCTAACCATAACTTACCTAAGCAACAAAGGCAACAAGATTTGGGGTTTCAACTATGAAATAGGGATGACATTAAACTTTACTAGTAACTAAGCTCTGATACCATTTAGACACAACACAAAAAAAAGGTGATGATAAATGTAAAGGATAATAATAACAAGCATATAACACAAGCATAAGAAACTTAAATTGATGAAATTATACGCATACAACAAAAGTACTTATAGAAAGATAGTTTTCATTAAATGTTGATACAAGCTTAGGATATCACAAGAGAGGTGGCAAAAGTGCAAGGAAAGAAAATTCTTTTTCAATTTAAATTGGACCTTGCCTTCTTCAACCAAAAAAGACTTATTTATACTAAAGAAAAGATAATAACTGACACTTAAGGAATCCATGGCACTGAAATGTAAGTGAGTCCTTTTAGATTCCTTGCTTTTTTAAAGTAGTTTTAATGAAAGTTATTTGTTAGGCATCTTTGCTACTTTTCCATTGAAAGTAGTTTTGTTATTTTTACAACATATAAGGGTCCTAAGAATCTTGCATGATATTGTCATTATTATGATTGACTACTTTTGGCTTGGCTTGCTTGAGAAGTCACTTCTAGTTAGAGGAATGAGGCCACCATCTCTAGTAATTTCTCTTTAGAAATAAATTCCTTTAAAGCCTTTAATAGTTCTTCTAGATTACTAAATAGTGACAGTTGTGGTGAAGCTTTTGATCCATTTATCCTTATAATTCCTTGGGCTTTATAAACTCCATCTTTAAAGAAGTGGAGTTTTTCCCACCATCATATATTAATTTGCCTAGCTAGCCATGTGATATGTTTAATATCCATGTCTAACACACTCATATATTTTACCATGATAGTATAATACCACTTTATAATCTATGGAACATGATACCAGAAGGCAAATATTAGTAGAGGGTCTTTAACTCATCATTCGTTTTGCAAACTTATTCATAAATAGTTCTTATCATATATGGCAAAGTTATAGGATGTAATCCCTATTTAACAAACCAAGTTTTAAACCAATTAGGAAATTTATTTGGATGATTTATAAGATGAATTTGAATGAGCCAACTAAAATTTTTTTGTCTATTTTCGTATAACAAAGCACTTTTCTAGAATTCAATATAATCAAAATAATTATAGAATTTAACCTTTTACCATTCTTTCAACTCTCTATAACCAAAGAGAGCCCTTGCTAATCTTTAGGATAATGAAGTTTCTTTAACTTGAATTTTGCATAAGCCTAATCTTTAAAGTTATAGGTAGTTCCTGAACCTTTCTCAATGGGTTCAATAACTATATATCTTATTTCATGAAAAATTTGTTAATAATGCATGCAATCCTTCATATTAGAACAAGGATACATGTCATCTTTAACATAGAATCTAGCGACCTCAATAGGTTAAGGCTGGACAAAGTTACTTTCAATAAGATAGAAAAAGTCAATATGCTTTGCAATTAAAGGATATGTTAAAGTTTTATCTAATGCATTCTTATAAGCATCATCTTAAAGTTTATCAACTTCATTTGTCTTTAAACTAAAGGCATCATTAGTGGGTGAAATAACCAACTTAATTAGGGAATGAGGTCACTACATTAAGGGTTGCTTACTCATGTGGGAAGTTCCCTACAAAAATTCACAAGTTAAAAAATTAGGTAAAGAATTTGATGTTCCTTAAATAAATTTGATATTAAAATCAAAAGGCAAAGATTTGTTTAAAGGCTATGTTTTTAACATCTTTTGTAAGAATGTCTTTACTATCTTACAATCAAATTTTCAAAGAAATTTCTGATTTACTAGATCACCTTCAAAATTTTTAATACATAATACTATAACTACTATTTTTTTTAGTGGTAAAGTAATTAACTCTAACTCCTCGTTATACTCTTGAGATTAAGCAAATAATTTGTTCTTTTGAATTAATTATTTATTTAGTGATACCCTTAAATCCTTTATCTAACACATCAGTTTTAACTATTTTAGAAGTATTAGGACAAGAAAGGGTTAAGTATAGTAGTTCTTTTGCTTTAATTTTAATCTTCTTAACTACCTTTACATGTTCATTTGTCCACTATAACAGATTTTTTTAAAGCCTTTTGAATAATGGCTTAATGTCATAAGCTAAATCCCTATAGGAATTTGAAATATAATTTAAACTTCCCAACATTTTTTGTACTTATTGTTTACCTCTAATTTCATTAGGAAATTTAGAGGCAAATTCAATTGCTCGATCAATATAAATTATAATGTCATTTTCTATGAAGTGTCTAAGGAATCTAACATTAGTTTGAAACTTTATTTTCTTAGCAAATGTTGCTAAACTAGCCTTTTCCATAACCTTTAGGAAAAGGTTTAAATGTTTAAAATGTTGTTTGATAGTATTAAAAAGTAGTAATACAACATCAATATAAACAATTATGAATGTTGAATAAGCATTACATATTTCATTCATAATTTTCTAAAATTCAAGAAGTGCATTCTTTAATATGATTGACATTACATTTGATTCATAAGGTCTGAATGGAATTGTAAATATAGTCTTATACTTATCCTTTTTCTAAATTTGAATTTGCCAATAACCAGATTTCATATCAAACTTTAAATATATTTAAACTTCATAAAGTGTGTTTAACAATTCCTTTTTATTAGGTATAAGACACCTAATCCATCTTAATATCTTATTGAAAGGGTTACAGTTAATAACTAACCTTAGAACTCCACTTTCTAGTTTTGTTGCATTTTCTACATAAAATGCAAGATAACTCCAAGGATTAGCACATTTTTTGATAAGTCCCTTTTTCAAAAAATCTTTTATTTCTTTTTAACTATTTCTAAATACCTTGGTCCTATAACTATAGGTCAGGCTTTGGTTGGAATCTAACTTTCATTAAGAGTTGCTTCATACAACAATTGTATTGCATGTTTTTTTCTATTCCAAAAAATCATAAGAATTTCCAAAGAGACTAATGTCTCTACATGTTTTTTTCTACTTCAAAAAGCCGTAGGAATTTCCAAACAAGCTAATGTCTCTAATTTTTGTTGTATTTCCTATATTTTTACTTAAATAATAGGAGTATTAATTTTTTTCATGCAATTATTTATTTTTTACTTTAGTAAGTAGAGATTTAATGATAGATTACTGTTTTCTCTTAGCTTAAATAACATATTACTTTTTTTTTCTCTGTAGATTAGGTTTCTTCTTTTTTCTTTTCTTCGTTCTTTCCCTTTAATAAAAGGTTTTCTTTTGAGCTAACAGTTTATAACCATTTTTCTTATTTTTCTCATGATAATATACAGGTGGATAATCCATCTAATTTTAGAAGTATCCTAAAACTCTTTTACACTGAGCTTTACTCTTTGTAACTATTTATGCAATTTAATTTCATTATAGAGTTTAACCCTTTTAGCTATTACATTAGTAGCCAATTCTTCATAACTATAGGTAGCATAATCAATCACCCCCTTATTTTTAACTCTTTTTGCAAACAGTGTAGGTAACCTAGTGAGAAGTTTTTCTTCCTAGAAAATACTTTGGCTTTTTTCTTTAATGAAAAGTTTAGAAAAAAATACATCTTATACCACCTAAAATGAGATAGATTTGGGCATCTCAAATTAATGAGTTGCTTGTATATCTTATCAATTAATAAGGTTGTTATACCAATAGAATGAATGGTAATTATATAAATCAATGTATTAACACAATTTGAGAGTTGAACTCCTTGTTCTATTTTTATAGGAGAAAAGATCTAAACTTTCACTTCTTTGGATAAAAATCCTACCACCCTTTAAACTGTCTAGTAAACCCATTGGTGATGAATTTTCCATTAAAATTACCATTTAATTTTGCAGCAATTGCAAATATCATTAGATAATTTAGTAGAATAAGAATTTGATGTTTAGTCATCCCATCTAAATTCCATTCTACTATATTGCTACCATCCAATTAAACATAATTATAATTAGATTGTTCCTCTAATAAGAGGTTGACCAGGGTTGTCTTAGTATAATATAAGTTTGTAAGAACCTTATTAAAAGTCATCTTATTAATATTCATAGTTTTCTTCTTGTAAGAAGGTGATGGATACTTTTGTATCAAGTTTTGTTCTAATAAGAACATTTCTTGAATTATATTTATATATTCCTCAACATCACTTTATTCTTCAATTTCTTCTTTAATAGGTTCTTCCTTTTCTTTCAACCCAAGGCTTTTTAACCTCTTTAATGCAAATGCATATCAATACACCTTTGATAATTTGAATCCATTGGAGTGCATAATAGGAGTCATGATTTTGATTAGCTTTTATTACATGGTTTGAGTTGTTCATTGCTTGTAAGATATGATTGTCACATCTTCTCTAGCAAGATTTCTCCTGTTATTGTAAGGACTCATTCAAATAAAATTGATGGGAACATCAAAGAGTACAATGAAACCCATAAGCAAAATAAGGAATTCAAAACCCCAAGAAAGTTAAATAAGGTTTAACAAAAGTAAAACCTTGACCTAATGTTCAAAGGAACATGAACATAAGGTATAAACCTAGACCCAACATTCAAAAGAACATGAACCAAAAGTATAAAAAAGGATATAGATGACACACTCTTTAAAGAAGGGATTTGTGAGTGGTAAGTCAAGTTAAAATGCTACAAAACAATAATCTTGATAAGTTCACAAAGTTTATTAAAGAACCAAAAAAGAAAATTATCACTTCTTTTCACCAATGTTCTATATCTTTTAACAATGAAGTCAAGTCTATTTATAGGCTAAAATAACAACCTTCACCCTAAAAACAAGAAAACATTTCTAAATAAGCTGACAGCAAATGAGTTGAGGTCAATTTGGTCAAATTTGGTTTGGTTAGATTCATAGAGCCATGCATTTAGCATAAAACTAGTTCACCAATTGCCTCATGATAAGTGCCAATCCAACCTTTGTTAGACATAATGATAAGTCCAACTAATCAATTCCATTACTTTGTTGTACAACTCTTCACAATCACATCACTTAGGCCGATTTATCATACTTATACAATTAATAAAACCTTGGCTTGAATTAAGACATACTTTGTTGCCCTTCAAGCTTGAATTAGCTTCTTTGGCCTAAATGTTTTTAATCAACCTATTTTGTGCCTCTTTCATCCTTTTATCTCTAGAATGTGTCATTCACCCTTCTTGAATGCTCAATAGATCTTAGAAACCCTCTATGTATTAGCACCTCCATGATCTCATTATTTTCCTTCTCTTTAAAAGGATTTTACACTTGTATCAAAAGAGAAAGATTAATAACATTAAATGTTGCACTCACATTATACTCACCCAGAAGGTCCAACTTATAGGTATTATCATTAATTTGTGCCACCACTTGAAATGGACCATCCCTTCTAGGATATAGCTTTAGATGCCTCTGAGCCAAGAACTTTTCCTTATGCATATACACCTAAACCCAATCACTAGTATCAAACACCAACTTCTTTCACCCTTTGTTGGCATGGGATGCATATTGCTCAATTCATTGTGCAATTTATTGTCGTATCTTATGATGAGAAGCTTGGAGATAATGTGTGGAAGGCTTCAAATGATGCATAAGATCCATTACACATTCCAAAAGGTCCAATAATGTAAGCTAGAGCAAAAAAAAAAAAAAAAGAGATGAAAGAATCATTAAATAGGCTAATTGAAAACATACAAACCAACCAAGCTATAAATGGTGCAAATTCAAGCTTAAGAGAGAGTCAAGGCCTTATTAATATGATTGGAGTGCTTAATAGGCTAGGGTTAAGTAATAGCATTCATTCATAAATAAGAGTTTGTCCTAAATAAGCACTTGTTTTTAAAGTGAAAGTTTTTTGAATAAGAATTTTTCCTAGATAAGAGTTTGTCCCAAATAGGGATTTATCCTAAATGGGAATTTATTTCTCTTTTAGGGTTGCTATCTTAGCCTAAATAGGCACTTCCTTGTACACTTTAAAATTATATAATTTGAGAGAAATAAAAAGCGATACTTTTCTCCTTCGGTTCTTTCAAGAACTAAAGAACTTATCAAGAAGTAACTTTTTTTTTTGTGGCGTTTAACCTAACTTATCACTCCAAATTTCCTTGTTTTTTAAAGTGTGGCATCCATATTTTTCTCAATACCATAGGTTTATGTTCCTTTGAATATTAATTCTAGGAATTATGTGATTAAAGTCTAACATAGCTTTCCTAGGTGTTGTCTGATTCCTTATATGTGTTGGTAAATTTGTGGTTGTATATTTTGATGATATTTTAGTCTATAACAAAAACTTAGAAGAGCACCTTGATCATTTACATTTGGAGAAATCATATGCTAAATTCAAGAAATATTCCTTTTGTACTAACAAGATCATATTTCTTAGCTATGTTGTGAGTGCTAGAGGTATTGAGGTTGACAAGGAAAAAGTTAGGGCAATCTATGATTGGCTGACAACTAAGCCAATTAGTGATATGTGTAACTTTCATGGAGTTTAGCACCATTGCTGCACCACTAATTGAGGTTATTAAAAAGGACATGGGTTTTAATTGGGGTAGTGATCAAGACAAGGCTTTTAATTATATTAAAGAAAAATTAAGTTTTGCACCCTTACTTACTTCACTTGACTTTGCAAAAACTTTCAAGATTGAGTGTGACGCTTCAAGTATTGACATTGGAGCAATTTTGATGTAGGAAAGGTGACTAATTTCCTACTTCAGTGAAAAGTTAAGTGGAACAGGCCTTAATTATCTGACTTATGATAAAGAGATGTATACATTAGTGTGAGCTTTGGAGATATGGCAACACTACCTTTGGCCTAAGTAGTTTCTCACCTATACTGACCATAAATCCTTAAAGTACTTCAAGGGACAAAGAAAGTTGAACAAAGGACATGCCAAGTAGGTCAAATTCATTGAAACCTTTCCCTACATCATCAAATGTAAACAAAGTAAGGAAAATGTAGTAGCTGATGCAATATCTTGTAAATGTGCCCTTATTTTTACATTTACTACAAAATAATTAGGATTTGAATATATTGAAGATTTATATGTGAAAGATCCTAACTTTGCTAATGTATATGAAGCATATGGGAAGTTAGCCTTTGAGAAATATTTTAGGCATGAAGGATTCTTATTTAGGGAAAATTATTTATGTGTGCCTAGGAGTTCTTTGAGGGAGTTGGTTGTGAGAGAAGCTCATAGAGGTGGTCTAATAAGTCATTTCGGAGTTAGGAAAACCCTAGATATCTTAGTTAAACATTTCTTTTGGCAACATATGAAACAAGATGTTGAGAAGGTATGTCAGAAATGCATACCATGCAAATAGGCTAAATTTAGAAATTTACCCCATAATTTGTACACTCCATAAACAGACATTATGAGGTAAGTTAGTTATTAAACTATTGTTTTCAACTACTTGTCATCCACAAATTGATGGATAAACTAAGGTGATTAATCAAACTCTTTCTACTTTGTTATGTGCTATTATTTAAATGAATTTCAACACATAAGATGATTGTTTACCACATGTCAAGTTTACATATAATAAGAGTGTTCATTTTGCTACTATTTACTCTTTATTTGAAATTGTATATGGTTTTAACCTTTTGACTCCTTTCGATTTGGTGCCTATGCCTATTGATGAGTATACCAACTTAGATGGTGTACGCAATGCTAACATGGTGACGAAATTACATGAGAAAGTATGGCAACATATTGTAAAACGAATTGAGCAATATGCATCCCATGTCAGCGAAGGGCAATAGGAGGTGTTGTTTGAACCTAGTAATTGGGTTTGGGAGCTTATGTGCAAGGAATGGTTTCTAGCTTAAAGGCATTTAAAGTTATGGCCTAAAGGATATGGTCCATTTCAAGTAGTAGCATGGATTAATGACAATGTTTATAAGTTAGACCTTCCTAGTGAGTATAATGTGAGTGTAATATTTAATATTTTTTTATCTTTCTTTTTTTTAATGTAAGTGATGATTTAAAGACGAATCCTTTCAAGGAGTAAGGGAATGATAAGAAGCTTAATGATAATGTGTGGAAGGTTTCAAAAGATGCAAGAGATCCATTACACATTCTAGAAGGTCCATCAATGTAAGATAAAGCCCACAAGATAAAAAAAAAGTACTAAATGGGTTAATTGAAGAGATTTAGGCAAACTAGCTATAAATGGTGTGAATTTAAACTTGAAAAAAGAGTCAAGACCTTATTAATATGATTTGAGTACTTAATGGGGTAAGGTTAAGTAGTAGCATTCACTCCTAAATAAGAGTTTGTCTTGAATAAGTGTTTGTTATTAAAGTGAAAGTTTTCTAAATAAGAATTTGTCCTAAATAGGGATTTGTCTTAAATAAGAATTTATGTCTCTTTTAGGTTTGCTATCTTAGTTTATAAATAGGACCTCTTTGTAAGCTCTAAAATCAATTAATTTGAGAGGAATAAATAGTGAGTTTTCTCCTTTGGTTCTTTCATGAACTAAAGAACTTATCAAGAAGTAACTCTTCTTGTGGTGTTCAACCCAACTTATCACTCCCAATTCCTTTTTTTTCTAAAATATGGCATCTATATTCTTATTAATACCCTAGGTTCATGTTCCATTGAATATTGGACTTAGGGTTTATGTGATTAAAGTCTAACTTAGCTTTACTGGGTATTGTTTGATTTCTTCTATGCATGGTCTGTTAAGGTTCACATTATATGTGATGTTGTACCTATGCATACGAGCCATACTTTATTAAGAGGGTCATATTCTATTAGAAATGTCATGGTAGTTTAACAGGTGAGTTATGCATAATGGCTTTAAGAACAGATATTCCTTTGTAATGAATGAAAACCTTGTCACTCTTGTACCATTAACACCTTAACAAGCTTATTAGGATCAATTAAGGATTAAAAATGAGAGCAAATAAAAAAGAAAGATTGAAAAGAGAGGGGTAACCAAAATAGAAAGAGAGGAGAAAAAGTGATGACACAAGAGAGAGAGGAGGAAAAAGGAAGTTTTTATGCCAAAGAAAGTGATGACAAAAGAACATTTTATGCCACACAACATATAATTGTACTTTCATACAATGAGGCTTATTTTAACACTAACAAGTTTAGCCCTTTTTTGTTTAGTGTTGTTATTTCTCTTTTGTAGGAATTTGAGGATGTATTCCCTAAAGATGTTCTAAGTGGATTACTACCTAAAAGAGGAATTGAACATTGAATTGATTTTATCCTTAGTGCATCTATTCCAAACTGGCTAGCATGTAAAAGTGATCTTAAGGAGACAATGGAGTTTCAAAGGTAGGTTAAGGAACTTATATTGAAAGGATATGTGAGAGAAAGCATAAGTCCCTCTACGGTTCATGTCCTTCTATACCAAAGAAGGATAGGACTTAAAGGATATGGGTTTACTATCGAGCAATCAACAAAATCACTATAAAGTGTTGTCACCCTATACTTAGGCTAGATGACATGTTAGATGAATTGCATAGTTTATGTGTCTTTTTTAAAATTGATTTGAAAAGTGGACATTACCAAATTAGGATGAGACAAAAAGATGAGTGGAAAATAGCCTTCAAAACTAAGTATGATCTATATGAATGGCTTGTTATGCCATTTGGTCACACTAATGTATTGAGCAATTTTATATGATTGATGAATAATGTTTTACATACATTCATTGGTAAATTTTTTGTTATGTATTTTGATAATATTTTGATCTATAACAAAAATTTAGAAGAGTATCTTGATCATTTATGTTCAATTTTAGTCATTTTATATTCTGAGAAACTGTATGCTAACTTCAAGAGATGTTCCTTTTGTACTAACCAAATCATATTTCTTGACTATGTTGTGAGTGCTAAAGGTATTCAAGTTGATGAGGAAAAACTTAGGGCAATCCATGATTAGCCTACACTTAAGTCAGTTAGTAATATATTGCTTTCATGGTCTAACTAGTTTTTATGGACACTTTGTAAGGGACTTCAGCACCGTTGATGCACCACTAACTAAGGTTATTAAAAAGAACATGGGTTTTAAGTGGGGTAGTGATCAAGACAAGGCTTTTAATTATATTGAGGAAAAATTAAATTTTGCACTCTTACTTGCTTTGCTTGACTTTACAAAAAATTTTGAGATTAAGTGTAATACTTTAGGTATTTGCATTGGAGCTATTTTGATCCAATAAACACATCTTATAGTCTACTTTAGTGAAAAGCTAAATGGAGCAGGCCTTAATTATCCTCTTTATAATAAAAGATGTATGCATTGGTATCAACTTTAGAGACATGGCAACACGACCTTTGGCCCAAGGAGTTTGTCATCCATAGTGACCATGAATCCATGAAGCACTTGAAGAGATAAAGAAAGTTAAACAAATTACATGCCAAGTGGGTTGAATTCATTAAGACCTTTCCTTACATCATCAAATATAAACAAGGTAAGGAAAATTTGGTAGCTAATGCAATATCTTGCAAGGATGCTTTGATCTATACACTCGTTGCAAAATTATTAAGATTTGAATATATTAAATATTTGTGTGTGAAAGATCTTGACTTTACTAATGTGGATAAAGCACATGAGTAATCAGCCTTTGAGAAATTTAATAGGCATAAGGATTTCTTATTTAAGGAAAATCATTTATGCATACTTATAAGTTCTTTAGGGGAGTTGGTTATGATAAAAGCTTATAAGGGTGGTCAAATGGGTCATTTTGAAGTTATGTAAATCCTAGATGTCTTAGTTGAACATTTCTTTTGGTCACACATGAAACGAGATATCGAGATGGTATGTGAGAAATGCGTAACATACAAATAGTCTAAATCTAGAGTTTTACCCCATGACTTGTACACCCCTTTACCCATACCTAACCATCCTTGGGTTGATTTATCTATATATACTTTGTACTAAGGTTGCTATAACCAAAAAAGGTAGGAATTTTGTATTTGTTGTTGACAATTTTTCAAAGATGACCCTTTTCATCCTATGCCATAAAATTGACAATGCAAACAATGTGGCTGAATTATTCTTCAAAGAAGTAGTATGTTTGCATGGCATATGTCAAAGTATTGTTTCAAATTGGGATACAAAGTTCTTAAGTTACTTCTGGAAGACTTTGTGGGGTAGTTATGTACTAAGCTATTGTTTTCAACTACTTTTCATCCATAAACTGATGGACAAACTGAGGTAATAAATTAAATTATTTCTACTTTGTTGTGTGTCATTATTTAGATGAATTTGAAAACGTGGGAAGATTGTTTACCACATGTTGAGTTTACCTATAATAGGAGTGTTCATTCTACTACTAGTTACTCTCTATTTAAGATTATATATGATTTTAATCCTTTGACTCCTTTGAATTTATTGCCTATACCTGCTGATGAGTATGCTAACTTAAATGGTGAACGCAAGGTTGACATGGTGAAGAAATTGCATGAGAAGGTGTGGCAACATATTGCAAAAAAATTGAGCAGTATACATCCCATGTTAGCAAAGGGAAAAAGAAGGTAGTGTTTAAACCTAATGATTGGGTTTAGGTGTATATGCGTATGAAATGGTTCCTAACTCAGAGGCATCCAAAGCTACAACCTAAAAGAGAAGGTCCATTTCAAGTAGTAACATGGATTAATGATAATGGTTATAAGTTGAACCTTCTTGGGGAGTATAAAGTGAGTGCAACATTTAATGTTTTTGATCTTTCTCGTTTTGATATAGGTGATGATTCGAGGACAAATCTTTTCGAGGGGAGGGGAATGATAAGAAGTTTAGAGATGATGCGTGGAAAGTTCAAAGGGTGTGAGAGATCCATTGCATATTCTAAAAGGTCTAATAATGCAAGCTAGAGCCAAAAAGATGGAAGAAGTACTATATGGGCTGATTGAAGACATTTAGGGCAACCAAGCTACAAATGGTGCAAATTCAAGCTTGAAAGAGAGTCAACGTTTTATTAGTATGATTGAAGTGGTTAATGGGGTAAGGTTATGTAATAGTATTCACTCTTAAACAAGAGTTTGTCCTAAATAGGAATTTATGTCATTATTAGGGTTACTATCTTAGTTTATAAATAGGCACCTCCTTTTAAGCTCTAAAATCAAACAATTTACAAGAAATAAAGAGTAAGAGTTTTCTCCTTCGGTTCTTTCAAGAACTAAAGAACTTATTAAGAAGTAAATCTTGCGGTGTTCAACTCGACTTATCCTTCTTTATTCCTCTCTCTTCTAGAGTGTGGTGTCCATATTCTTCTTAATACCTTAGGTTCATATTCCTTTGAATATTAGGTATAGGGTTTGCATGATTAGAGTCTAACTTAGCTTTCTTGTGTATTGTTTGATTCTTTACATGCGTTGTGTCCCTAAGCCACATCTTTTGGGATTTCACATCAGCTATATAGGTCTTAACTTATCCATTGATCCTTATAATATCACTAACAACAATTTACACTAATGCTCTATACATCTTCCTCGACTATAATGAGCAAACAACAACATGACTTATGGTATTAATTATGATACCAATGGCTCTAATACCATTCATTAATTCAATAATTCATTAACAATATATCAAACAACAATGTTAAATAGTAAATAACAATATTATAAAATTTAAGGTAAAATTTATAGAACTTATAAAAAAATAGCTTTCATTGATTGTTGATACAAGTTCATATATTTTATAGAGGATACAAACTTTTCAAAAGAAGAAAAATAAAAGAAAACCAGACTTTAGCTTTCCTTACTTAAGCATCTTTTATTATATTAGGAGAAAAGGTAATGACTGTCTTAAGGTGGGTTCCAAAAGGTTTTTTGCTTTATAAAAGCTTTCAATGTCAAGTATTTTGTAGCTTTATAATTGAAAGTAATTTTGTCACTTTTACAACTCATAAAGGTCTTGTGAATCCTACATCATATCATCCATTTGATTCAAACTACTTTTTTATTAAGTATAACTCTCATGTATAGTGGGTTTAGTTTGAAGTAATGACATCATCATCTCAAGTCTTTTCTCCTTCTAGATGGACTTAAACAAAGCCTTAAGTAATTGTTTTGGATTACCAAATGCTATAGGTTTTGGTGTAGTCATAAGACTATTTAGGCTAATTATTCCCTTAGTGGTATAAACATTGTCTTCAAAGAAGTTAATTTTTTTCTACCAGTAAATATTAATGTGTTTGGCTAACCGTGGGACATGCTTAATTTCCATATCTAACATGCTGGCTTATTTGGTCATAATAGTATACTCCCACTTAATGATCCTCTAAACATGAAACTAAGAGATGAACAATAATAAGAGGTATTTAACCTCATTATTTTTTTCATAAAACTATTCATAAACATTTCTTACCTTATTGGGTAAGGTTATGGGATGCAATCCCCATTTGATGAACTAGATTTTAAACCAATTAGGAAGACTCTTTGGGTCATTCAAAAAATGGATTTAAATGAACCAATTGAATTTATTTTGCTTGTTTTCATATAATAGTGTTCTTTTCCACGCTTTAATATAGTCAAAGTAGTTGTAAGTTTTAACTTTCAACCATTTTTTAAGGTCACTAGTAGCAAATAGGTGAAAAATTGTTTGCTAAAACTCAAGTGAATGTAAATTCTGTAATTTTTTTAATTTTCTCCATTTCCACAATGCAATTTGACATGATTTATAAAATTTTAGTATACAAACATGCTAATTAAAGAAAAGCGAATGCAATGGACTCTAATAAAAAATTAGTCCACTATACGTTAGAGTTATATGCTTGATTTAATATTAAAGCTTGAGATTAGAATTTATAACTATCATCCACTAAACTTTATTTTGTACAATTGAGTCCCTTACTTTTATTTTTGTTCAATTAACATATTAAAAAATTATGTTTATCTCATTATTGAAAATGAAATGGTAATAAAAATTATTAAAAATATAAAAACATTGCATTATTTTAATTATTAGAATTTTAAAGTCTTATAAGGAGAAATTCTTTGTTAATACTCAAGTAAATTTAAATTTGTTAATTATTTTAATTGTCTCCATTACCATAATGCAATTTGACATGATTAATATAATTTTAGTGTACAAATATGATAATTAAACGAAAGCGAATGCAATGGACTCTAAACTTATATGCTTGACCCAACATGAATACTTAGGATTGGAATTTATCACAATCATCCACTAAAGTTTATTTTATACAATTAAGTCCATTGGCTTTATTTTGGCAAATTAACATATACAAATTATAGGTTTATCTCACTACTAAAAATGAAATGGAATGAAAAATTATTTAAAAAATAAAAACATTGTATTATTTTAATTTTTAAAATTTTAAAATCTTACAGGGAGAAATTGTTTGCTAAAACTCAAGTGAATGTAAATTCTATAATTTTTTTAATTTTCTCCATTTCCACAATACAATTTAACATGATTTATAAAATTTTAGTATACAAACATGCTAATTAAATAAAAGTGAATGCAATGAATTCTAATAAGAAATTAGTCCACTATGCATTGGAGTTATATGCTTGATCTAACATTAAAACTTGGGATTAGAATTTATAATAATCATCCGTTAAACTTTATTTTGTATAATTGAGTCCCTTACTTTTATTTTTGTTCAATTAACATATTAAAAAATTATGTTTATCTCACCATTGAAAATACAATGGTAATAAAAATTATTAAAAATATAAAAACATTGCATTATTTTAATTATTAGAATTTTAAAGTCTTATAAAGAAAAAGAAAAATTCTTTGTTAATACTAAAGTGGATTTAAATTTGTTAATTATTTTAATTGTTTCCATTACCACAATGCAATTTGACATGATTAATATAATTTTAGTGTACAAACATGCAATGGACTCTAGAGTTATATGTTTGACCCAATATTGAAACTTGGGATTGAAATTTATAACAGTCATCCACTAAAGTTTATTTTATACAATTGAGTCCATTGGTTTTATTTTGGCAAATTAACATATAAAAATATTAAATTTATCTCACCACTGAAAATGACATGGAATTAAAAATTATTTAAAAAATAAAAACATTGCATTATTTTCATTTTCAGAATTTTAAAGTCTTACAAGAAGAAATTGTTCGCTAAAACTCAAGTGAATGTAAATTCTATAATTTTTTTAATTTTCTCTATTTCCATAATGCAATTTGACATGATTTATAAAATCTTAGTATACAAACATGCTAATTAAAGAAAAGTAAATGCAATGGACTCTAATAAGAAATTAGCCCACTATGCACTAGAGTTATATCCTTGATCTAACATTGAAACTTGGGATTGGAATTTATAATAGTCATCTGCTAAATTTTATTTTGTACAATTAACTCGCTTACTTTTATTTTTGTTCAATTAACATATTAAAAAATTATTTTTATCTCACCATTAAAAATGCAATGGTAATAAAAATTATTAAAAATATAAAAACATTGCATTATTTTAATTATTAGAATTTTAAAGTCTTACTAGGAGAAATTCTTTGTTAATACTCAAGTAGATTTAAATTTGTTAATTATTTTAATTGTCTCCATTACCACAATGCAATTTGATATGATTAATATAATTTTAGTGTACAAACATAATAATTAAGCAAAAGCGAATGCAATGGACTCTAGAATTATATATTTGACCTAACATTAAAACTTGGGATTGGAATTTATAACAGTCATTCACTAAAGTTTATTTTATACAATTAAGTCCATTGGTTTTATTTTGGCAAATTAACATATACAAATATTAGGTTTATCTCACCACCCAAAATGAAATGGAATTAAAAATTGTTTAAAAAATAAAAACATTGTATTATTTTAATTTTTAAAATTTTAAAGTCTTACAAGGAGAAATTATTCACTAAAGCTCAAGTGAATGTAAATTTTGTAATCTTTTTAATTTTCTCCATTTGCACAATGCAATTTAACATAATTTCTAAAATTTTAGTATACAAACATGCTAATTAAAGAAAAATAAATGTAATGGACTCTAATAATTATAAATTCTTACAAGGAGAAATTCTTCGTTATTACTCAAGTGAATTTAAATATTGTACTTTTTTTAATTGTCCCCATTTCAACAATGCAATTTGATATGATTTATATAATTTTAGTATACAAATATGTTACATAAATAAAAACAAATGCAATGGATACTAATAAGAACTTAGTCTATTACGCACTAGAGTTATATGCTTGACCCAATATTAAAACTTGAGATTACAATTTATAATTATCATCCCCTAAATTTTATTTTATAGAATTGAGTCCATAGCCTTTATTTTGGTGAATTAACATATTCAAATATTAGGTTTATCCTACTATTGAAAATGCAATTGCTTTCAAAATTATTTCAAGAATAAAAACATTGTATTATTTTAATTGTTAGAATTTTAAAGTCTTAAAGGGAGAAATTCTTTGTTCTTACTCAAGTGAATTTAAATTTTGTAATTTTTTTAATTGTCCCCATTTACACAATGCAATTTGACATGATTTATATAATTTTAGTATACAATTATGTTAATTAAACAAAAGCAACAACAATTGACTCCAATAAGAACTTAGTACACTACACTCTAAAGTTATATATTAGACCTAACATTGAAGCATGAGATTGCAATTTATAATAGTCATCCCTTAAAGTTTATTTTATACATTTTAGTCCATTGCTCTTATTTTGGTAAATTAACATATTCAAATATTAAATTTATCTTACTATTGTAAATGCAATGGAATTCAAAATTCTTTAAAAAGTAAAAACAATGCATTATTATAATTTTTAGAATTTTAAAGTTTTAGAGGGAGAAATTCTTTGCTAATAATCAAGTTAATTTAAATTTTGAAATTTTTTTAATTGTCCCTATTATCACAATGTAATTTCACATGATTTATATAATTTTAATATACAAACATGTTAATTAAAGAAAAGCAAATGCAATGGACTATAATAAGAAGTTAGCTCATTATACTCTCGTGTTATATACTTGACCCAACATTGAAACTTGAAATTGGAATTTGTCATAATCATCTCTTAAAGTTTATTTTATAGAATTCAGTCCATTGCTTTTATTTTGGTAAATTAACATATTTAGATATTAAATTTATCTCATCGTTGAAAATGCAATGGAATTCAAAATTCTTTTAAAAGTAAAAATAATGCATTATTATAATTTTTAGAATTTTAAAATTTTAAAGAGAGAAATTCTTCGTTAATAATCAAGTTAATTTAAATTTTGAAATTTTTTTAATTGTCCCTATTACCACAATGTAATTTCACATGATTTATATAATTTTAATATACAAAACATGTTAATTAAAGAAAACTGAATGCAATTGACTCTAATAAGAAGTTAGCCCATTACGCCCTTATGCTATATACTTGACCCAACATTGAAGCTTGAGATTGGAATTTGTCATAGTAATCCCCTAAAGTTTATTTTATACAATTGAGTTCATTGCTTTTATTTTGGTGAATTAACACATTCAAATATTAAATTTATCTCACCGTTGAAAATGCAATGGAAATCAAAATTATTTAAAAAAGAAAAACATTGCATTATTTTAATTCTTAGAATTTTAAAGTGTTACAAGGAGAAATTCTTCGTTATTACTCAAGTGAATTTAAATTTTCTAATTTTTTTCATTGTCCCCATTTACACAATGCAATCTGACATGATATATATAATTTTACAATACAAATATGTTAATTAAACAAAAGCGAATGCAAAGGACTCTAATAAGAAGTTAGTCCACTTCGTTCTAGAGCTATATGCTAGAGCCAACATTGAAACTTAAGATTGCAATTTATAATAGTCATACTCTAAATTTTATTTTATACATTTTAGTCCATTGCTATTATTTTGGTAAATTAACATATTCAAAATATTAAATTTATCTCACCGTTGAAAATGCAATGAAATTCAAAATTCTTTAAAAATTAAAAACAATGCATTATTATAATTTTTAGAATTTTAAAGTTTTAGAGGGAGAAATTCTTCGTTAATAATCAAGTTAATTTAAATTTTGAAATTTTTTTAATTGTCCCTATTACCACAATGTAATTTCACATGATTTATATAATTTTAGTATACAAACATGTTAATTAAAGAAAAACGAATGCAATGAACTCTAATAAGAAGTTAGCCCATTATGGTCTCGTGATATATACTTGACCTAACATTAAAGCATGAAATTGGAATTTGTCATATTCATCTCCTAAAGTTTATTTTATAGAATTAAGTCCGTCGCTTTTATTTTGTTGAATAAACACATTCAAATATTAAATTTATCTCACCGTTGAAAATGCAATGGAAATTAAAATTCTTTAAAAAATAAAAACATTGCATTATTTTAATTTTTATAATTTTATAGTCTTAAAGGGAGAAATTTTTCATTACTACTCAAGTAAATTTAAATTTTGTTATTGTTTTAATTGTCTCCATTACCAAAATGCAATTTGGCACAATTTATATAATTTTCGTATACAAACATGTTAAAGAAATAAAAGGGAATGTAATGGACTTTAATACGAAGTTAACCCATTACACTCTAGAGTTATATGTTGACCCAACATTGAAACTTGAGATTGCAATTTACAATAGTTATCCACTAAAGTGTATTTTATATAGTTGAGTCCATTGCTTTTATTTTGGTGACATAACATATCCAAATATTAGGTTTCTCTCATCGTTGAAAGTGCAATGGAATTCAAAATTCTTAAAAAGTAAAAACAATGCATTATTTTAATTTTTAGAATTTTAAAGTTTTAGAAGGAGAAATATTTTGTTAATAATCAAGTGAATTTAAATTTTGAAATTTTTTTAATTGTCTCTCTTACCGTAATATTATTTCACATGATTTATATAATTTTAGTATACAAACATGTTAATTAAACAAAAGCAAATGCAATGAACTATAATAAGAAGTTAGCCCATTACGCTCTCGTACTATATACTTAACCCAATATTGAAACTTGGGAGTGGAATTTGTCATAGTCATCTCTTAAAGTTTATTTTATAAAATTGAGTTTACTGCTTTTATTTTGTCAAATTAACACATTTAAATATTAAATTTATCTCACCGTTGAAAATGCAATGGAAATTAGAATTAATTAGAAAATAAAAACATTGCATTATTTTAATTTTTATAATTTTAAAGTTTTAAAGGGAGAAATTCTTTGTTAATACTTAAGTGAATTTAAATTTTGTTATTTTTTTAATTATCTCAATTACCACAATGCAATTTGGCACGATTTATATAATTTTTGTATACAAACAAGTTAATGAAATAAAAGAGAATGCAATGAACTCTAATACCAAGTTAGCTCATTACGTTTTAGAGTTATATGCTTGACTCAACATTAAAACTTTAGATTGTAATTTATAATAAACATCCACTATAGTGTATTTTATACAGTTGAGCCCTTTGCTTTTATTTTGGTGAATTAACACATTCAAATATTAAATTTATCTCACCGTTGAAAATGCAATGGAAACTCAAAACTATTTAAAAAAGAAATGTCTTGCATTATTTTAATTTTTATAATTTTAAAATTTTAAAGGGAGAAATTATTCGTTAATACTCAAGTAAATTTAAATTTTGTTATTGTTTTAATTGTCTCCATTACCAAAATGCAATTTGGCACGATTTATATAATTTTCTTATACAAACATGTTAAAGAAATAAAAGGGAATGCAATGAATTTTAATACGAAGTTAGCCCATTACAGTCTAGAGTTATATGTTTGACCCAATATTGAAACTTGAGATTGCAATTTATAATAGTCATCTATAAAGTGTATTTTATACAGTTGAGTCCATTGCTCTTATTTCGGTGAATAACATATCCAAATATTAGGTTTATCTCATCATTGAAAGTGCAATGGAATTCAAAATTCTTAAAAAGTAAAAACAATGCGTTATTTTAATTCTTAGAATTTTAAAGTTTTAGAGGGAAAAATTCTCTGTTAATAATCAAGTGAATTTAAATTTGAAATTTTTTAATTGTCTCTCTTACCATAATGTTATTTCACATGATTTATATAATTTTAGTATACAAACATGTTAATTAAAGAAAAAGCGAATGCAATGGACTCTAATAAGAAGTTAGCCCTTTACGCTCTAGTGCTATATGCTTGACCCAACATTGAAGCTTGGATTGAATTTATCCTAGTCATCCCTTAAGTTTATTTTATATAATTGACTCCATTGCTTTATTTGGTGAATTAACACTTCAAATTTAAACTATCTCACGTTGAAAATGCATGGAAATCAAATTATTTAAAAAATAAAAACCTTGCATTATTTTTAATTTTTATAATTTTAAGTTTTAAAGGGAGAAATTCTTTTTTAATACTCAAAGTGAATTTAAATTTTGTTATTCTTTCAATTGTCTCCACTACCAANCACTGGGAGAGCAAACCAGAAAGAACGTCACACGGGAGAGCAAACCAAAACGTGCGACCTCCTGCAAGCAAACCAGAAACGCCTCCTGCCACAACCAGAAACGCCTCCTGCAAGCAAACCAGAAACACATCCTGCAAGCAAACCAGAAACACACAACCAGCAAGAGGAGAAATAAGAAACAGACCACCCGGAATAAAAAGACAGCAGACCCGGTATCCGTGATACCACCGGAAGAGAAGACAGCAGACCCGGTATCCGTGATACATCACCCGGAAGAGAAGACAGCAGACTAGAAGCGTGAGGCAGGCCAAGAGACGTGAAACGGAGACAGAAGCGTAAGACCAGAACGTGCAACGGCGTGACAGACCAGAAAGCGTGAGGACAGGCAAGAACGTAAATCCCCACGTAAGTCCTATTAGGGTTTCATGGAAGAGAGTATATAAAGGCCTTGGAAGACAAAACTAGGGTATAGGGAACACAATTGAATAAACAGCAACCCTGCAACACCGGCCAAAAGGAAGAGAGAGCAGAACGGCAAGAGATCAGAAACGACACCACCGGGAGAGCAAACCAGAACGTGCGACCTCCTGCAAGCAAACCAGAAAACGCAGCAAACCAGAAACACTCCTGCAAGCAAACCAGAAACTCATCCTGCAAGCAACCAGAAACGCACAACCAGCAAGAGGAGAAATAAGAAACAGACCACCCGGAAGAGAAGACAGCAGACCTGGTATCCGTGATACCACCTGGAAGAGAAGACAGCAGACTAGAAGCGTGAGGCAGGCCAAGAGATGTGAAACGGCAGACCAGAAGCGTGAGACCAGAACATGCAATGGCATGACAGACCAGAAGTGTGAGGACAGGCCGTGAAACAGTGAGACCGTGAGACGGTGAAAGCAGGAGCTGTGTGAGACAACCTAGAGAAGGAATTCAGTGAAGCATCGGAAAGAACTCAACGTATTTCTAGATTTCTTCAAGAGAGGTTAGAGAGTGTTGTGGTGGACTTCTAAGCAGCAGTGAAGCAGATTCAATTCAATAGAGGCAAGACAAGCTAGAAGAAGGGTAGACACAGTAAGTGACACTCTTTGTATTGTACTTGCTTAGTAATTGCAATAGTGAAAGGAGCAGAAGATTAAGACATCCATTGAACTGGAATTCTCAAGTATAGTGGATAGTCTCGGTAAGGGAGAGTCCCTACCACCGTGGATGTACGTCACATTGACGAACCATGTAAATCTTGTGTGTCCTTAATTTGCTTTACGTTCTATGTTTTGAATTGAGTTGTGAACGCAGCTAAAGTATCAACCAACCCATAACCTAACGAAGACCTAAACAAGAACATCTAAATTGTCTATTAGGCAAAGTGTCTGAAAGGTGACTTTCGGGACTATTGTGATTAGTAGGTAGCAATAGATCTATCTTAGTCGAATCGAGAAAGAGTTCGCTTAAGAAGAGATTGAATTGTTCACTTACCTACGAATTGCGAATTGTGGTGATACTGATTCACCCCCTCTCAGTATCACAAACTAGTAGATCTAGGGTGAAGTCGGGAACTTCACCTTATTTTTATTTTGTTAAATTAACATATTAAAAATTATGTTTATCTCACCATTGAAAATGCAATGGTAATATAAATTATTAAAAATATAAAAACATTGCATTATTTTAATTATTAGAATTTTAAAGTCTTACAAGGAGAACTTCTTTATTAATACTCCAGGAATTTAAATTTGTTAATTATTTTAATTGTCTTCATTACCATAATGCAATTTGACATGATTAATATAATTTTAGCATACAAACATGATAATTAAACAAAAGCGAATGCAATGGACTCTAAACTTATATGCTTGACCCAATATTAAAACTCTCGTGCTATATACTTCACCCAACATTGAAGTTTGGGATTGGAATTTGTCATAGTCATCCCCTAAAGTTTATTTTCTAGAATTGAGTCCATTGCTTTTATTTTGGTGAATTAACACATTCAAATATTAATTTATCTCACCATTGAAAATGCAATGGAAATCAAAATTATTTAAAAAATAAAAACATTGCATTATTTTAATTTTTATAATTTTAAAGTTTAAAGGAAGAAATTCTTCGTTCATATTTAAGTGAATTTAAATTTTGTTATTTTTTATTTATCTCCATTACCACAATGCAATTTGGCATGATTTATATACAAATATGTTAATGAAATAAAAGGGAATGCAATGGACTCTAATACAAAGTTAGCCCATTATGCTCTAGAGTTATATGTTTAACTCAATATTGAAACTTGAGATTGCAATTTATAATAGTCATCCACTAAAGTGTATTTTATACAATTGAGTCCATTGCTTTATTTTGGTGAAATAACATATCCAAATATTAGGTTTATCTCATCGTTGAAAATGCAATGGAATTCAATATTCTTAAAAGTAAAAACAATGCATTATTTTAATTTTTAGAATTTTAAAGTCTTAGAGGGAGAAATTCTTTGCTAATAATCAAGTGAATTTAAATTTTGAATTTTTTTAATTGTCTCTCTTACCACAATGTAATTTCACATGATTTATACAATTTTAGTATACAAACATGTTAATTAAAGAAAAGCGAATGAAATGAACTCTAATAAGAATTTAGCCCATTAAGCTCTAGTGGTATATGCTTGACCCAACAATGAAGCTTGGATTGGAAATTATCATAGTCATCCCCTAAAGTTTATTTTATAGAATTGAGTCCATTGCTTTTATTTTAGTGAATTAACACATTTAAATATTAAATTTATCTCACCGTTGAAAATGCAATGGAAATCAAAATTATTTAAAAAATAAAAACATTGCATTATTTTAATTCTTAGAATTTTAAAGTGTTATAGGGAGAAATTCTTTGTTATTACTCAAGTGAATTTAAATTTTGTAATTTTTTTAATTGTCCCATTTATACAATGCAATTTGACATGATATATATAATTTTACAATACAAATATGTTAATTAAACAAAAGCAAATGCAATGGACTCTAATAAGAAGTTAGTCCACTACGCTCTAAAGCTATATGCTGGAGCCAACATTGAAGTTTGAGATTGCAATTTATAATAGTCATCCCTTAAAGTTTATTTTATACATTTTAGTCCATTGCTTTTATTTTGGTAAATTAACATATTCAAATATTAAACTTATCTCACCATTGAAAATGCAATAGAATTCAAAATTATTTAAAAAATAAAAACATTGCATTATTTTTATTTTTATAATTTTAAAGTTTTAGAGGGAGAAATTATTCTTTAATACTCAAGTGAATTTGAATTTTGTTATTTTTTTAATTATATCCATTACCACAAAGCAATTTGGCATGATTTATATAATTTTTGTATACAAACATGTTGGTAAAATAAAAGGGAATGCAATGGACTCTAATATGAAGTTAGCCCATTACTCTAAAGTTATATGCTAGACCCAACATTAAAACTTGAGATTCCAATTTATAATAGTCATCCCTTAAAGTTTATTTTCTAGAATTGAGTCATTGCTTTTATTTTGGTGAATTAACACATTCAAATATTAATTTATCTCACCGTTGAAAATGCAATGGAAATCAAAATTATTTAAAAAATAAAAACATTGCATTATTTTAATTTTTATAATTTTAAAGTTTTAAAGGAAGAAATTCTTCGTTAATACTCAAATGAATTTAAATTTTGTTATTTTTTTATTTGTCTCCATTACCACAATGCAATTTGGTATGATTTATATAATTTTCGTATACAAACATGTTAATGAAATAAAAGGAATGCAATGGACTCTAATACAAAGTTAGCCCATTATGCTTTAGAGTTATATGTTTGACCCAACATTGAAACTTGAGATTACAATTTATAATAGTCATCCACTAAAGTGTATTTTATACAATTGGGTCCATTGCTTTTATTTTGTGAAATAACATATCCAAATATTAGGTTTATCTCATCATTAAAATGCAATGGAATTCAAAATTCTTAAAAATTAAAAACAATGCATTATTTTAATTTTTAGAATTTTAAAGTTTTAGAGAGAGAAATTCTTCTAATAATCAAGTGAATTTAAATTTTGAAATTTTTTTAATTGTCTCTCCTACCACAATGTAATTTCACATGATTTATATAATTTTAGTATACAAACATGTTAATTAAAGAAAAGTGAATGAAATAGACTCTAATAAGAATTTAGCCCATTACGCTTTAGTGCTATATGTTTGACCGAACATTGAAGCTTGGATTGGAAATTATCATAGTCATCCCTAAAGTTTATTTTATAGAATTGAGTCCATTGCTTTTATTTTGGTGAATTAACACATTCAAATATTAAATTTATCTCACCGTTGAAAATGCAATGGAAATCAAAATTATTTAAAAAATAAAAACATTGCATTATTTTAATTCTTAGAATTTTAAAGTGTTACGGGGAGAAATTCTTCATTATAACTCAAGTGAATTTAAATTTTGTAATTTTTTTATTGCCCCCATTTACATAATGCAATTTGACATGATATATATAATTTTACAATACAAATATGTTAATTAAACAAAAGCAAATGCAATGGACTCTAATAAGAAGTTAGTCCACTACGCTCTAGAGTTATATGTTGGAGCTAACATTGAAATTTGAGATTGCAATTTATAACATTCATTCCTTAAAGTTTATTTATACATTTTAGTCCATTGCTCTTATTTTGGTAAATTAACATATTCAAATATTAAATTTATCTCACCATTGAAAATCCAATGGAATTCGAAATTCCTTAAAAAGTAAAAACAACACATTATTTTAATTTTTAGAATTTTAAAATCTTAGAGGGAGAAATTCTTTGTTAATAATCAAGTAAATTTTGAAAATTTTTTAATTGTCCCTATTACCACAATGTAATTTCACATGATTTATATAATTTTAGTATAAAAACATGTTAATTAAAGAAACGCGAATGCAATGGACTCTAATAAGAAGTTAGCTCATTACGCTCTCATGCTATATATTTGGCCAACATTAAAGCTTGGGATTGGAATTTGTCATAGTTATCCCTAAAGTTTATTTTATAGAATTGAGTTCATTGCTTTTATTTTGGTGAATTAACACATTCAAATATTAAATTTATCTTATCGTTGAAAATGCAATGGAATCAAAATTATTTAAAAATAAAAATTGCATTATTTTAATTCTTAGAATTTTAAAGTGTTACGGGGAGAAATTCTTTCGTTATTACTCAAGTGAATTTAAATTTTGTAATTTTTTTAATTGTTCCCATTTACACAATGAAAGTTGACATGATATATATGATTTTACAATACAAATATGTTAATTAAATAAAAAGAATACAATGGACTCTAAAGCTATATATTGGAGCCTACATTGAAGTTTGAGATTGCAATTTATAATAGTCATCCCCTAAAGTTTATGTTTTACATTTTAGTCCATTGCTTTTATTTTGGTAAATTAACATATTCAAATATTAAATTTATCTCATCGTTGAAAATGCAATGGAATTCAAAATTATTTAAAAAATAAAAACATTGCATTATTTTAATTTTTATAATTTTAAAGTTTTAGAGGGAGAAATTCTTCTTTAATACTCAAGTGAATTTAAATTTTGTTATTTTTTTAATTGTCTCCATTACCACAATGCAATTTGGCACGATTTATATAATTTTCGTATACAAACATGTTAATGAAATAAAAGGGAATGCAATGGACTCTAATACGAAGTTAGCCCATTACGCTCTAGAGTTATATGCTAGACCCAACATTGAAGCTTGAGATTGCAATTTATAATAGTCATCCCCTAAAGTTTATTTTATACATTTTAGTCCATTGCTCTTATTTTGGTAAATTAACATATTCAAATATTAAATTTATCTCACGTTGAAAATGCAATGGAATTCAAAATTCTTAAAAAGTAAAAACAATGCATTATTATAATTTTTAGAATTTTAAAGTCTTAGAGGAAAGATTCTTCGTTAATAATCAAGTTAATTTAAATTTTGAAATTTTTTTAATTGTCACTATTACCACAATGTAATTTCACATGATTTATATAATTTTAGTATACAAACATGTTAATTAAAGAAAAACGAATGCAATGGACTTTAATAAAAAGTTAGCCCATTACGCTCTCGTGCTATATATTTGGCCCAACATTGAAACTTGGGATTGGAATTTATCATAGTCATCCTCTAAAGTTTATTTTATAGAATTGAGTCATTGTTTTTTTTTTTTTTGGTGAATTAACACACTCAAATATTGAATTTATCTCACCGTTGAAAATGCAATGGAATTCAAAATTATTTAAAAATAAAAACTTTGCACTATTTTAATTCTTAGAATTTTAAAGTGTTATAGGGAGAAATTCTTCGTTATTACTCAAGTGAATTTAAATTTTCTTATTTTTTTTATTGTCTCCATTATCACAATGCAATTTGGCATGATTATATATATTTTCGTATACAAACATGTTAATTGAATAAAGTGAATGCAATGGACTCTAATACGAAGTTAGCCCCTTATGCTCTAGAGTTATATGTTTGACCCAACATTAAACTTGAAATTGCAATTTATAATAGTCATCCACTAAAGTGTATTTTATACAATTGAGTCCATTGCTTTTATTTTGCTGAAATAACATGTCCATAANTCATTATTGAAAATACAATTGCTTTCAAAAGTATTTAAAAATTAAAAACATTGCATTATTTAATTTTATAATTTTAAAATTTTAGTGGGAAAAATTCTTCGTTAATACTCAAGTGAATTTCAATTTTGATATTTCTTTAATTGTCTCCCTTACCATAATGCAATTGGCAAGATTTATATAGTTTTAGTAACAAACATGTTAATCAAATAAAAGGGACTGCAATTAACTCATAAGATGTTAGACATTACGCTCTAGAGTTATATTTTCACCAAACATTGAAACTTAGGATGCAATTTATAATAGTCATCCACTAAAGTGTATTTTATACAATTGAGTTCATTCCTTTTATTTTGGTGAAATTAATATATACAAATATTAGTTTTATCTCATCGTTAAAAATGCAATGAATTCAAAATTCTTTAAAAAGTAAAACATTGCATTATTTTAATTTTTAAAATTTTAAAATCTTAGAGGAGAAATTATTGATTAACAATAAAGTGAATTTAAATTTTGAAATTTGTTTAATTGTCTCTATTACCACAATGTAATTTCACATGATTTATATAATTTTAGTATACAAACATGTTAATTAAATAAAAGCAAAGTAACGGACTCTATTAAGAAGTTAGCCAACAACATTGTAAAGTTATATACTTGACCCAACATTGAAGTTTAGGATGAGAATTTATAATAGTCATCCACTAAAGTGTATTTTATAGAATTGAGTCCATTGCTTTTATTTTGGTGAATTAACATATTCAAATATTAGGTTCATTTCACTATTGAAAATGAAATTTCTTTAGAAATTATCTAAAAAATAAAACATTGCATTATTTTAATCCTTAGAATTTTTAAAGTCTTAGAGGGAGAAATTCTTCGTTATTACTCAAGTGAATTTAAATTTTGTAATTTTTTAATTATCCTCATTTCCCTAACGCAATTTGACATGATTTATATAATTTTAGATTACAAATATGTTAATGAAACGAAAGCGAATGCAATGGACTCTACTAAGAAGTTAGCCCACTACGCTTTAGAGCTATATGTTGTACCCAACATTAATTTGTGATTGCAATTTATAATAGTCATCTCCTCTAAAGTTTATTTTATACATTTTAGTCCATTGCTCTTATTTTGGTAAATAACATATTCAAATGTTAAATTTATCTCACCGTTGAAAATGCAATGAAATTCAAAATTCTTAAAAAGTAAAACAATGCATTATTTATAATTTTAGAATTTAAAGTCTTAGAGGGAAATTGTTCGTTAATAATCAAGTTATTTAAATTTTGAGATTTTTTTAATTGTCCTATTACCACAATTAATTTCCCATGATTATATAATTTTAGTATACAAACATGTTAATTAAAGAAAATCGAATGCAATGGACTCATAAGACTTAGCCCATTACGCTCTTATACTATATACTTGACCCAACATTAAAGCTTGAGATTGGAATTTGTCATAGTCATCCCCTTAAGTTTATTTCATAGAATTGAGTCCATTGCTTTAATTTCGTAAATTAACATATTAATATTATTTAGAAAATAAAAACATTGCATTATTTTAATTTTTATAATTTTAAAGTCTTATAGGGAGAAATTCTTCATTATTACTAAATTGAATTTAAATTTTGTAATTTTTTAATTGTCCCCATTTCCACAATGCAATTTGAAATGGTTTATATAATTTTAGTAATACAAATATGTTAATAAACGAAAGCAAATGCAATGGACACTAAAAAGAAGTTAGTCCACTAAGCTCTTGAGTTATATCCTAGACAAACATTGAAGTTTGAGATTGTAATTTATAATAGTCATCCCTAAAGTTTCTTTTATACATTTAGTCCATTGCTTTTTTTACTAAATTAACATATTCAAATATTAAATTTATCTCATTTTGAAAATGTAATGGAATTCAAAATTATTTAAAAAATAAACATTACATTACTTTAATTTTTATAATTTAAAGTTTGAAAGGGAGAAATTCTTCGTTAATACTCAAGAGAATTTAAATTGCTATTTTTAATTGTTTCCCATTACCATAATGCAATTTGGCATGATTATATAATTTTCGTATACAAACATGTTAATGAAATAAAAGGGATGCAATGGACTCTAATACGAAGTTAGCCATTATGCTTTTAGAGTTATATGTTTGACCCAACATTGAAGCTTGGGATGGAATATAAATAGTCATCCACTAAAGTTTATTTATACAGTTAAGTCCATTGTTTTCTTTTTTTTTTTGGTTAGAAATAACATATCCAAATATTAGATTTATCTCATCATTGAAAGTGTAATGGAATTCAAAATTTTTTAAAAGTAAAAGAACATTATTTTAATTTTTAGAATTCTAAAGTCTTAGAGGAGAAATTCTTCGTTAATACTCAAGTGAATTTAAATTTTCAAGTTTTTTAATTGTCTCTATTACCACAATGTAATTTGACATGATTTATATACTTTTAGTATACAAACATGTTAATTAAAGAAAACGAATGCAATGGACTCTAATAAGAAGTTAGCCCATTACGCTTGAGCTATATGCTTGACCCAACATTGAAGCTTGAGATTGAATTCATCCTAGTCATCCCCTAAATTTTATTTTATAAAATTGAGTCCATTACTTTTATTTTGTGAATTAACATATTTAAATATTAAATATCTCATGTTGAAAATACACTAAATTCAAAAATTTAAGAAATAAAACATTTCATTATTTTAATTCTTAGAATTTTAAAGTGTAACGGGGAGAATTCTCGATTACTCAAGAAATTTAAATTTTGTAATTTTTTTAATTGTCCTCATCTATACAATGCAATTTGACATGATTTATATAATTTTAATATTAAAAAAGTTAATTAAACAAAAGTAAAGCAAATGGACTTTAATAAGAAGTTAGTCCACTACGCTTTAGAGCTATATGCTGACCCAACATTGAAGTTTGAGATTGCAATTATAATAGTCATCCCTTAAGGTTTATTTATACATTTTAGTCCATTGCTTTTATTTTGGTAAATTAACATATTCAAATATTAAATTTATCTCACAATTGAAAATGCAATGGAATTCAAAATTACCTAAAAATAAAAACATTACAGTATTAATTTTTACAATTTTAAAGTTTTAGAGGGAGAAATTCATATAGTTTTAGTATACAACATGTTAATTAAATAAAAAGGAATGCAATTAACTCTAATAACAAGTTAGCCCATTACGCTTTAAAGTATATGTTTGACCTAACATTGATGCTCGATGGGAATTTATAATAGTTATCCACTAAAGTGTGTTTTATACAATTGAGTTCATTGCTTTATTTTGGTGAAATAATATATTCAAATATTAGGTTTATCTTGTCGTTGAAAATGTAATGGAATTCAAAATTCTTAAAAAAATAAAAACATTACATTATTTAGTTTTTAGAATTTAAAATCTAGAGTGAGAAATTCTTGGTTAATAATCAAGTGAATTTAAATTTTGAAATTTTTTAATGTCTTTATTACCACAATTTAATTTCACATGATTTATATAATTTTACTATTCAAACATGTAATTAAATAAAAGCAAATACAATGGACTTAAATAAAAAGTTAGCCCACTACGCTGTAGAGTTATATGCTCGACCCAACATTGAAACTTGAGATGAGAATTTATAATAGTGATCAACTAAAGTGTATTTATAGAATTGTGACCATTGCTTTTATTTTGGTGAATTAACATATTCAAATATTAGGTTTATCTCACAATTGAAATGCAATTGCTTTAAAAATTATTTTAAAAAATAAAAATATTACATTATTTTAATTTTAGAATTTTAAAGTCTTACAGGGAGAAAATTCTTTATTATTACTCAAGTGAATTCAAATTTTGTAATTTTTAATTGTCCCCATCTCTATAATGGAATTTGACATGATTTATATAATTTTAATATACNGGACAAACTGGACACTTTGCTTCTCAGTGCAAAGTGAAACTTGATGATGAAGATGAGGATGGTGATGATGAGCAGAATTCAAAATGGAGAAGACCATCATTCAAGTCAAGGAAGTCCAGCAAGAAGACTGCTAGCCCACAGAAGAAGAAGAAGAGAGGCTCATTCAAGAGTTATGTGAGCCAGACAAAAGAAGCCGATGAGGAGGAAGATGTAGACTCATCAGATGAGCATGCCTTTATGGCATCAACTCAAGGTGGTAGTTCAACCTCTGAAGAGGAAGAGGAGGTTGATGACGAAGAACCAGATCTTGAAGCTGAGTTGGAAGCAGCTTCAAAGGAGATAATCAGAAGGGGCAGAACCATAAGAAGGTTGGAGGCCCACATAAAACAAGTTGAAGCAAAGTCTGAGGAAGCTGAAAGTCAAAAGGATGAAATAAGGACTGAACATATTGACTTGAAGAGAAGATTTGAAGAAGAGATCAAAATATGTGAAGATCTTACTATAGAGCTTGGCTCAAGGACTTCAACAATTGAAGAAATGGAGATAGAGTTGCTGAACTTCAGCAACAACTCAAAAGGAGTGAAGAGAATGTGCAGAAGCTTGAAATGATAGGAGAAACAAGTTCTGCAAGAGAAAAGAAGAATGAAGAGAAAGTGCAGGAATCTGAGGCTGCATTGCCTAAAGATAATAAGAATGTGCCACAGAAGTTGAAAGAGAAGGTTGTGACACAGGAGAAGATAGCTGAGAATAAAGAGGATTTGAAGAAGCAACCTAGGGTGGCAAACAAAAATGAAGAAAGAAGGTCAGCCAGCAAAGGGCTATGGCTGAACAGAAGAAGGAGAAAAAGGTGGCTGAAATGAAACCCACACAAGCAAAGAAGCCAGCCACGTTGCCTACACAGCAAGTAATGAACAAAAGAAAAGAAACTGTGATTAGACCCAAGAAGAGGCAGTTTCAAGGTTACTGTCTTTATTGTGGAGTTTGGGGTCATAAGGCAAGTAACTGCTGGTAGAGAAGGCCAGTATATGTCTCCAACTTGAGAAGATACGATGCTGCATACAGGGGGAGACAATACAAAATTCAGAGGAGAACACCTGTCGTGAGTTCTTGCACATACTATAAAAAGCAAGGACACATTGACAAGGATTGTTGGTGGAAGCCCAAACCAGTGGTTTCAAAGAACAAGTTTGCTATATTGGGAGACTTGGAACAGTGTGAAAGGTGTGGGCAGGATGGCCATAATGCCAACAGATGTATGGCACTTCTCCCTGAGCAAGAGAAGGCACTCAATGGCATAGTGAAAACAAGTGGTGTAGTCAAAGCTAAGAAAAAGGGGAAAGCTATCTTCCAGCCAATTCAAAAGAAGGAATATAAAGCTAAAAGGAGGTGGCTAATATAGCTGAAATTGCACTCAAAGCTGACTACAAGGATAAGCAGTGGATCCTTGACAGTGGATGCACTTCACACATGACAGGAGACAAGAGTAAATTGTCAAAGCTAAACAAGTCAAGAGAAGGTAGAGTCAAGTTTGGCAATGATGATTCACTCAACATCAGTGGTCAAGGGTCAGTAAATATTGGAAAAGGAAAGTTGAAAGATGTTCTGCATGTTGAAGACTCAGATATAATATAGCATCTGTCAGCCAATTATGCAATGAAGACCATAAAGTGATATTCACAAAAATAGGTTGCCAAGTAAAGAGTAAAGAAGGCAATATAGTTGCAGTTGGGAAAAGAACAGCTGGAAATTTATATGTAATTGATGAGGACAAGATAAACAGTTGTTTACTTACAAAAGAAGAAGAAAATCAACTCTGGCATCGGAGGCTGGAACACTTAACACAGAAGAACATGAGGAAGCTGACCACTACTCATGCAATTAGAGACATTCCAGACCTTAAGAGAGAGAGGGAGTATGTCTGCTCAGCATGCTCTAAAGGAAAACAGGTCAGAAAGTAGTATAAGACCAAAGAGGTCAGTTCTGAAGTAGTGCTTGACATTGTGCATACTAATTTGTGTGGGCCGATGAGAACAAAAGGGTTAAATGGTGAGAGGTACTTCATCTTGTTTGTTGATGATTATTCCAAAAGGACCTGCATAATGCACCTCACACATAAGTCAGAAGTTTTGAAATGTTTCAAGAGATACAAAAGATTGGCTGAAAATGAGAGTGGAAAGAAGATCAAAGTATTGAGGTCAGATCAAGGCACTGAATTCACAAATGGAGCTTTTGAAGATTACCTTGAGAAGTATGGAATTCACCATCAGATGGCAATAGTAAGAACTCCTCAACAGAATGGGGTGGTAGAGAGGAAAAATAGAGCTGTGGTTGAAATGGCAAGAACTCTACTGCTGGAATCCAAGTTTCACACAAGATTTTGGACAGAAGCAACATTTACAGCCGTGCACCTATTGAACAGAGTTTCACTAAGGCCCAATATTGATAAGACTCCATATGAGCTATGGAGTGGGAAGAAGACAACAGCCAAGTATCTTAAAATCTTTGGCAGCCTATGTTTTGTGAAGAACAAGGAGCAAAACTTGGGAAAATTCCATGCTAGGTCAGATGAAGGCATCTTTGTGGGATACTCAGCAAAGACAAAAGGTTACAGAGTTTTTTGCATAAACTGGGAAAAGTGGTCACTTCCAGTGATGTGAGAATAGATGAAAACTGGAAAACAATGCATAATGGAGAAGCTGAGGATAATAAAGAAGATGACTTCAAGATAGATGAAGAATCTGACCAATATGAAGAAGTGGGAAAAGAAGTAAGTTTAGACTCAGAGAAGAGTGAGTTTGAAGATGAAGAAGGAGATTCTCTTGCAACTAAAACTATGCAAGAAAGAAAGACAAAGAAGACATGGACTAGTGCTCATCAAGGAAATCAGATAATAGGTGACCCATCAGCAGGAGTTACAACAAGAAGAAGAATTGTGGGAGCTACTGCTTTACTCTCACAAGTTGAACCTAAATCTGTTGAAGAGGCTACACAAGACAAAGCCTAGATCAAAGCTATCAATGAGGAGCTGGATCAAATCGAGAAGAATGAAACATGGGAGGTAGTTCCAAGACCCACTAATGAGAATGTCATAGGAACAAAATGGGTGTTTAAAAATAAACACAATGAGGATGGCAAGGTGGTGAGGAACAAGGCTAGGCTGGTTTGCAAAGGCTACACTCAGATAGAAGGAGTAGATGTTGATGAAACTTTTGCACCAGTAGCAAGGTTGGAAACTATCATAATGTTCTTAGCTTTGGCAGTACATAAGAGGTATAAAGTTTACCAGATGGATGTGAAATCAGCCTTTCTGAATGGGCTCCTAAAAGAAGAAGTGTATATTGAACAACCCGATGGAGTACAAATCAGCGAGGATGAGACACACATGTGCAAGCTGAAGAAAGCTTTGTATGGCCTTAAACAAGCCCCAAGAGCATGTTATAGAAGGCTAGACACATATTTGAGAAGGTTGAATTTCAGGAGAGGAACAGTTGATAATAACCTATATGTGTTCAACTCAGAGAAAGGCCAACTGATAACCATAGTATATGTAGATGACATCATCTTTGGAGGGGATCACTCTGAGCTATGCCAAGAATTTGCACAGAAGATGAGTGAGGAATTTGAGATGTCATTGATTGGAGAAATAACTTACTTTCTTGGATTACAAATAAAACAATGTGAAGAAGGTATTTTTATTTCTCAGACAAAATATGCCAAAGAGATGCTGAAAAAGTTTGGCATGGAGGATAGCAGACCTGTTAGTACCCCTATGACAGTGGGCTGCAAGTTAACAAAAGATCAGAAAGGAAGGAGTACAAGCCCTACAGAATACAGGAAGATGATAGGGAGCCTTCTGTACCTTACAGCATCAAGGCCTGATCTCATGCAAGCTGTGTGCATCGCCAGCAGATTCCAAGCTGATCCTAAGGAATCTCATGTGTTGGCAGTGAAAAGAATCCTAAGATACCTCAAGGGGACACTAGAAATGGGCTTGTGGTATCCTGCCATGGATTCTGTAAAACTACAAGCATACGCTGATGTAGACTGGGCAGGAAGCATAGATGATAGAAAATCAACCAGTGGCTGCAGCTTCTACTTGGGTTCAAAGTGTGTTGCATGGCTAAGTAGAAAGCAAAACAGTGTTGCTTTGAGCACAGTGGAGGCTGAGTATATGGCTGCTTGTGCAGCATGTACTCAGGTGATATGGATGCAAAGACAATTGGCCAATTTGGGTGTTGAAGTGAAGTTACCAGTGAGTGTACTTTGTGATAATCAAAGTGGAATTAATCTTAGCAAGAATCCAGTTCAACATTCAAGGAGCAAGCATATTAACATCCGGTATCACTTTATCAAGGATCAAGTGGAAGAGGGCACAATTCAGTTGGAGTATATCGGTACCAAAGATCAAATCTCAGATATTCTAACTAAACCTTTGTCCACAGAGTTGTTTGAAAAGCACAGAATGAGTCTGTCTGTGCAAATGCCTCCTCAAGCCTGAAGTTCAGGTGAATCCTCCATCTCTACTTTGTAGGTTTTTCAAATTTGTAACTGGTTGGCAAAGGGGGAGAGAAGCAACAGTGCAGGGGGAGCTGTTAAGGAAGGGGGAGTGCATATTTAGGGGGAGTTGTAATCCATCTGCTTCTGGATTATTACTCTAAGAAGATTATGAAAGACTGCTGCATAATGGTTTTTATTATGAATGTTGCCAACAATTACAAAGGGGGAGATTGTTGTTTCCACAGCCTTGTATGGGTTGTAATTGTTGTCAACTAGGGTTAAGTGTGCAAGAGAGTAAAGTCACATGGAAGGGCAGTAAAGTCACATGGAAGGGCAAGAAAGTAAATCCGCCATGTAAGCCCTATTAGGGTTTCATGGAAGAGAGTATATAAAGGCCTTGGAAGACAAAACTAGGGCATAGGGCCAACACAATTGAAAAAACAGCAACCCTACAACAACTGGCCAAAAAGGAAGAGAGAGCAGAATGGCAAGAGATCAGAAACGAAACCACTGGGAGAGCAAACCAGAAACGTCACCACCGGGAGAGCAAACCAGAACGTGCGACCTCCTGCAAGCAAACCAGAAACGCCTCCTGCAAGCAAACCAGAAACACATCCTGCAAGCAAACCAGAAACGCACAACCAGCAAGAGGAGAAAAAAGAAACAGACCACCCGGAAGAGAAGAGAGCAGACCTGGTATCCGTGAGACCACCCGGAAGAGAAGACAGCAGACTAGAAGCGTGAGGCAGGCTGAGAAACGTGAACCAGAAAAACCAGTAGTGTGAGGCAGGCTAAGAGACGTGAAACAGCAGACCAGAAGCATGAGACCAGAACGTGCAACAGTGTGACTGATCAGAAGCGTGGGGCAGGCCGTGAGACGTGAAACGGCAGACCAGAAGCTTGAGTGCAAGCTGTGAAACCGTGAGACGGTGAAAGCAGGAGTTGTGTGAAACAACCTAGAGAAGGAATTTGGCGAAGCATCGGAAAGAACTCAACGTATTTCCAGATTTCTTCAAGAGAGGTTAGAGAGTGTTGTGGTGAACTTCTAAGCGGCAGTGGAGCAGCCTTTCAATTCAACAGAGGCGAGACAAGCTAGAAGAAGGGTAGACACAGTAAGTGACACTCTTTGTATTGTACTTGCTTAGTAATTGCAATAGTGAAAGGAGCAGAAGATTAAGACATCCATTGTAACTAGAATTCTCAAGAATAGTGGATAGCCTCGGTAAGGGAGAGTCCCTACCACCGTGGATGTACGTCACATTGACGGAACCACGCAAATCTCATATGTCCTTAATTTGCTTTACGTTTTGTGTTTTGAATTGAGTTGTGAACGCAGCTAAGGTATCAGCCAACCCATAACCTAACGAAGACCTAAACAAGAACATCTGAATTGTCTATTAGGCAAGGTGTCTGAAAGGTGACTTTGGGAACTATTGTGATTAGTAGGTAGCAATAGATCTTCCTTAGTCAAATCTGAGAAAGAGTTCGCTTTTAAGAAAAGATTGAAGTTGTTCACTTTCCTGCGAATTGCAAATTGTGGTGATACTGATTCACCCCCCTCTCAGTATCACAAACTAGTAGATCCTAGGGTGAAGTTGGGAACTTCAAAATGTAATGTCATTAACAATAAATTTAAAAATCAAAATATTGCATTTTTTCAATTTTTAAAATTTTAAGGTCTTATAGGGACAAATGCATTCTTAATAATCAATTGATTTAAATTTTGCAATTTTTTTAATTGTCTCTATTATGACAATGCTACTTGAAATGATTTATATAATATTAGTCTAAAAATGTATTACTTAAGAAAAAGCAAATTTAATGCACTATAATAAGAAGTTTCTCACACCTCTCAAGAACAATATGCTTGACCCAACATTGAAACTTAAGATTGCTATTTATAATATTCATCTACAAAAGTGTATTTTATACTATTGAGTCCATTACTTGTATTTTTGTTTACTTAACATATTCAAATATTATGTTTTTCTCACCATTCAAATGCAATGGCGTTAACAATAATTTTAAAAATCAAAACATCACACTTTTTCAATTTTCAGAATTTTAAAGTCCTATAAGGATAAATGCATTGTTAATAATTAGTTGAATTTAAATTTTGTAATTTTTTTAACTATCTCCTTTGCCACAATGCAATTTGAAATGATTTATATAATTTTAGTTTGCAAACATATTACTTATGAAAAACCAAATGCAATGGAGTCTAATAAGAAGTTTCCCCACTCCCCGTAAGAGCAATACGCTTGACACCACATTGAATCTTTCGATTGCTATTTATAATATTCATCCACTAAAGTGTATTTTATACAATTGAAGCCATCACTTGTACTTTTGATCAATTAACTTCTTCAAATATTATGTTTTTCTCACCATTCAAATCCAATGGCATTAACAATAAATTTAAAAATCAAAACATTGCATTTTTCAATTTTTAGAATTTTGAAGTCTTATAGAAATAAATGCATTTTCAATAATTAATTGAATTTAAATTTTGTAATTTTTTAATTATCTCCTTTGCGATAATGGTATTTGAAATGATTTATATAATTTTAGCCTAAAAATATATTACTTAAGTAAAAGCAAATGCAATGGACTTTAATAAGAAATTTCCCTACCCCCCTAAAGAGCAATATGCTTGACCCGACGCTGAAGGTTGGGATTGTTATTTATAATATTCATCTACTAAAGTGTATTTTATACAGTTAAGCCCATTACCTATATTTCTGCTCAATTAACATATTCAAATATTATGTTTTTCTCACCATTCAAATGTAATGGCATTAACAATAAATTTAAAAATCAAAACATTACACTTTTTCAATTTTAAGAATTTTGAAATCTTATAAGGATAAATGCATTTTTAATAAACAGTTGAATTTAAATTTTGTAATTTTTTTAATTGTCTCACTTGCCATATTGCAATTTGAAATAATTTATATAATTTTAGTGTAGAGACATATTACTTAAGAAAAAGTAAATGCAATGGACTCTAAGAGGAAGTTATGCTTGACACAACATTGAAACTTGGAATTGCTACTTATAATATTCATCCATTAAAGTATATTTTATACAATTGAGTCCATTACCTGTATTTTTGTTCAATTAACATATTCAAATATGATGTTTTTCTCACCATTCAAATGTAATGGCATTAGCAATAATTTTAAAAGTCAAAACATTGCAGTTTTTCAATTTTTAGAATTTTAAAGTCTTATAGGGAGAAATGCATTCTTAATAATCAATTGAATTTAAATTTTGTAAATTTTTTTATTGTCTCCTTTGCCACAATACAATTTGAAATGATTTATATAATTGTAGTTTATAAACATATTACTTAAGAAAAGGCAAATGGAATGGACTCTAATAAGAAGTTTCCCCACTCTTTATAAGAGCAATATGCTTGATCCAAGATTAAAGCTTCAAATTACTATTTATAATATTCATCCACTAAAGTGTATTTTATACAATTGAGTCCATTACCTATATTTTTATTCAATTAACATATCCAAATATTATGTTTTTTTCACCATTCAAATGCAATGACATTAAGAATAAATTTAAAATTCAAAACATTGGACTTTTTCAATTTTTAGAATTTTGAAGTCTTATAGGGATAAAGACATTGTTAATACTTAATTGAATTTAAATTTTGTAATTTTTTTTTATTGTCTTTTTTGCCACAACGCAATTTAAAAAGATTTATATAATTTTAGTGTAGAAACATATTATTTAAGAAAAAGCAAATGCAATGGACTCTAATAAGAAGTTTCCCCACTCTCCTCAAGAGCAATATGCATGACCCAACATTAAAACTTCATATTGCTATTTAAAATATTCATCCACTAAAGTGTATTTTGTACAATTGAGTCCATTACCTGTATTTTTGTTCAATTAACATATTCAAATATTATATTTTTCTCACCATTCAAATGCAATGACATTAACAATAAATATAAAAACTAAAACATTGCACTTTTTCAATTTTTAGAATTTGAAAGTCTTATAAGGATAAATGCATTGTTAATAATCTAATTTTTTAAATTGTCTCATTTGCCACATTGCAATTTGAAACGATTTATATAATTTTAGTCTATAAACATATTACTTAAGAAAAAGCAAATGCAATAGACTTTAATAAAAAGTTTCCCTACTCCCTGTAAGCGCAATATGCTTGACCCAGCATTGAAGTTTCAGATTACTATTTATAATATTCATCCACTAAAGTGTATTTTGTACAATTAAGTCCATTACCTTTATTTTTATTCAATTAACATATTCAAAAATTATGTTTTTCTCACCATTCAAATGCAATGACATTAACAATAAATTTAAAAATCAAAGCATTACACTTTTTCAATTCTTAGAATTTTAAAGACCTATATGGAGAAATGCATTGTTAATAATGAGTTGAATTTAAATTTTATAATTTTTTTATTGTCTCCTTTGTCATAATGCAATTTGAAATGATTTATATAATTTTAGTCCAGAAACATATTACTTGCGAAAAAGCAAATGCAATGGGTTCTAATAAAAAGTTTCCCCACTCTTCTTAAAAGCAATATGTTTGACCCAACATTAAAACTTTGGATTACTAATAATATTCATCCACTAAATTGTATTTTATACAATTGAGTCTATTACCTGTATTTTTTTCCAATTACCATATCCAAATATTATGTTTTTCTCACCATTCAAATGCAATGGCTTTAACAACAAATTTTAAAATCAAAACATTACACTTATTTAATTTTTAGAATTTTAAAGTCCTATAGGGATAAATGCATTGTTAATAATCAGTTGAATTTAAATTTTGTAATTTTTTTATTGTCTCCTTTACCACAATGCAATTTGAAAAGACTTATATAATTTTAATGTAGAAACATATTACTTGGCACAACATTAAATCTTGGGATTGCTATTTATAATATTTATGCACTAAAGTGAATTTTATACGATTGAGTCCATTACTTGAATTTTTGTTCAATTAACATATCCAAATATTATATTTTTCTCACCATTCAAATACAATGACATTTATAATATATTTAAAAATCAAAACGTTGCAATTTTTCAATTTTTGGAATTTAAAGTCTTATAGGATAAATGCATTGTTTATAACCAGTTGAATTTGAATTTTGTAATTTTTTTAAATGTCACCTTTGCAATAATGATAATTGAAATAATTTATATAAATTTAGTCAAAAAATATATTACTTAAGCAAAAGCAAATGCAATGGACTCTAATAAGAAGTTTCCCCACTCCCTTTAAAACCAATATGATTGACTCAACATTGAAGTTAGGGATTGCTAATTATAATATTCATCCACTAAAATGTATTTTATACAATTGAGTCCATTACTTGTATTTTTTTTCAATTAACATTTTCAAATATTATGTTTTTCTCCCCATTCAAATATAATCATATTAATAATAAAATTAAAAATCAAAGCATTGCACTTTTTTAATTTTTAAAATTTTGAAGTCTTATAGGGATAAATACATTGTTAATAATCAGTTGAATTTAAATTTTATAATTTTTTTATTGTCTCCTTTTACACATTGTAATTTAAAATGATTAGCATAAAATTATTCTACAAACATATTACTTGAGAAAAGCAAATGCAATGGACTGTAATAAGAAGTTTTCCCACTCTCCTTAAGAACAATATGCTTGCCACAACATTGAATCTTGGGATTGCTATTTATAATATTCACGCACGAAAGTGAACTTTATACAATTGAGTCAATTACTTGAATTTTTGTTCAATTAACATATTCGAAAATTATGGTTTTCTCACAATTCAACTACAATGGCATTTAGAATAAATTTAAAAATCTAAACGTTGCAATTTTTCAATTTTTAGAATTTAAAGTCTTATAAGGATAAATGCATTATTTATAATCAATTGAATTTGAATTTTGATATTTTTTTAAGTGTCACCTTTGCGGCAATGCTATTTGAAATAATTTATATAAATTTAGTCAAAAAATATATTACTTAAGCAAGGGCAATTCCAATGGACTCCAATAAGAAGTTTCTCCACTCCCCTCTAAACCAATATGCTTGACCCAACATTGAAACTTGGGATTACTAATTATAATATTCATCCATTAAAGTATATTTTATACAATTGAGTCTGTTACCTGTATTTTTTTTCAATTAACATTTTCAAATATTATGTTTTTCTCACCATTCAAATACAATCATATTAACAATAAATTTAAAAATCAAAGTATTGCACTTTTTCAATTTTTAAAATTTTAAAGTCCTATAAGGATAAATGCAATGTTAATAATCAGTTGAATTTAAATTTTATAATTTATTTTGTTGTCTCCTTTACCACAATGCAATTTGAAATGAGTTATATAATTTTAGTCTAGAAACATATTTCTTAAGAAAAAGCAAATGCAATGGACTCTAATAAGAAGTTTCCCCACCCTCCTTAAGAGCAATTTTCTTGACCCAACATTGAAGTTTTAGATTGCTATTTAAAATATTCATTCACTAAAATGTATTTTATACAATTGAGTCCATTACCTATATATTAGCTTAATTAATATATTCAAATATTATGTTTTTTTCACCATTCAAATGCAATGGCATTAACAATAAATTTAAAAGCCAAAACATTACACTTTTTCAATTTTTAGAATTTTAAAATTCCATAAGGATAAATGTATTGTTAATAATTAGTTAACTTAAATTTTATAATTTTTTTATTGCCTCCTTTGCCACAATGCAATTTGAAATGATTTATATAATTTTAGACTTGAAACATATTTCTTAAGGAAAAGCAAATGCAATGGGAGTATGTGTGAGGTTATTTCTAACATTTTTTTTTTTTTTGTGTAGGTTAGTAGCATGACTTCAAAAGATAAGGGAGTGAGCGAGGAAGGTAGGAAGGATGATGTATTCATGTTCCAAGCTATAAAACAATAGTTTGAGCACATGAATATTGTGTTTGGTGAAATGGGAGATCAGATGGAGAGGTAAGATGCTATTGTAATTGATTTGAAAAGGGCACAAAACAAGAATCTCCTAATGCATGAAGGCAAGAAAGGTGTAATCATTATGATGATTACAATAATGATGGAGATAATGATGCTTATTTTGATGATTTAGCTACTTTGGTTAGAATCACCAATAATAGTAATAGTTGAAGACATTTTAGGAGGTAAAACATTTATGACCATGATTTGGGTAGCATTAAAATGAAAATTCCTTTGTTCCGAGGGAAAAATGATCTTGAAACCTATCTAGAATAGGAGAAGAAGGTTGAGTAGACAAAGGCATCTTGATTTATATGACATGTTAGATGAATTGCATAGTTCATGTGTCTTTTTCTAAAATTGATTTTAAGAGTAGATATCACCAAATTAAGATGAGAGAGAGAGACAAGTGGAAAATAGCTTTTAAAACTAAGGATAGTTTCTATCAATGGTTTGTTATGCCATATAGTCTCACTAATACACCAAGCACTTTTATGACACTGGTGAATCATGTTTTGCATGCATTCATTGGTAAATTTGTAGTTGTGTATTTTGATGATATTTTTATTTATAGCAAAAACTTAGATGAGCATTTTCATCATTCACTTTTTGTTCTAAGAGTTTTACATTCTAAGAAATTGTATGCTAATCTCAAGAAATGTTCCTTTTGTACTGACCAATCATATTGTTTGGCTATGTTGTCAGTACTTGGGGTATTAAGGTTGATGAGGAAAGGGTTAGGACAATTATTGATTGGCCTACACCTAAGTTAATGATATGTGTAGTTTTCATGGTCTAGCTATGATGTGAACCCTAAAACATGGGGTTTAACGACCTAACACACACAAGGAATTAAGCAAGAACAGAAGAAAGATAAATTAGATTTCAATCATGAAAACCCTAGATCCCATTTTTAAGGGAATTTGAACTTAAGGGATAAATGATGACATTCATTGGGGCCCCAATGCAAGGAGTGCTTCTAAGGATCCATTGAGCATTCAAGAAGGGCCGATGACATATTTTAGAGTTAAAAGGATGAAAGACACACTTAACAAGTTGATTAAAGACATTTGGTCTAAGGAAGTTAAGTTAAGCTTTTAGGGTGACCAAGTATATCTTAATGTGGGCCAAGGTTTTAATAATTGTATAAGTATACTAAATTGGTTTAAGTGGTTAGGAAGAGTTGAAGCAACCAAGTAATGGAAATAGAGGACAAGAAGTGAACTGGTCATTTTGCTAATCTACATTTTGTTTTGTGTTTTTTTTTTTCTTTTCATCTTATCAAAAAATCTAGGAAGACAAAAGAAATTGTAGGATTGTGTGATAGATTTTTCATTGTATGTTAAGAAGTGGGGATATTGAGTAGAAATTTCGCCTAAAGGGAGTGTTGCTTCATTTTCTTCTACTCTTAGTTGTTGAGTGAAGTGATGATGGAGAGTCAATAATTGGTTGAAATTAGAGAATACAATTTTTATGTACTAGCAATTATTTGATTGCTAATTTTTTTTTTCTTTTGTGGCTCAATGATTTTGCAATTACATTTTTTCTTCTTAATGGTCTTACCTTTATTTTTGTGCAATGTTTCTTCTCTCTTCTTTAGTGTGAGCATATGTTAGTTGGTTGTGTGTCAGTGTTTCTTCATTTGGATTTTACTTGATGGTGCCATTTTTTTGTGTTTAGAGGAACTTAGTCCAATTAGAAGCATTATCCAAGAAGCTCAAGGAAAAAACCCTAAGAAATGAAGCTCCTTCTCAATCTATTATTGCCACAAGGTGCTTATCTAGTTCTTTCTTGAGTGCTTTTTGGCAACAAAATTTAGTGATAGCTTTATTTTGCTGATAATTAGCCAAAAAAACAAAAAAGGAGGAACTTGATTAGAAAGCTTCAAAGTTTTGGCACTTGGGACTTGTAGTAAGTACAATTTGAGTCTTTTCTTTTTTTTGTTCTTGTTAAATTTTTCTTTGATTTCATATCATCTCAACATAGCTAAACAAAATTTCTAGGAGTGACAACATTGCACTATCTATGGATGTTGAGTGTGTATGTATTTGATGCATATACAAGCATTAGTCATAAGTTAGTTGGTGAATTGGTTTGATGTTGGATGTGTGGCTTTGCAAATCTAACCAAATGAAATCTAATTGAACTGACTCCAATTCATTTGCTATCATCTTATTTAGGATGTTTTTCCTTATTTCTAGCATTAGGGTTATTAGTTCAGTTTATAAATATGCTTGATCTCATTGTTAAAAGGGATAGATCAGGGTGAAAAAAATGGTGAAAATTTTCTCTTTCAGTTATTTATTAAACTTTGTAAACTTATCAAGATTATTGTGTTGTGGCATTCCAACCCAACTTATCACTTGCAAATTCCTTCATTGTGGAGTGGGACATCCATATCCTTCTTTATACCTTAGGTTCATGTTCCTTTGAACATTGGGTCAAGGTTTTACTTTTATTCAACCTGATTTAACTTTCTTAGGGTTTTGAATTCCTTGTTTTACTTGTGAGTTTCATTGCACTCTTTAGGGTTACATTAATAAATAAGGATATGAATGTCACACTTTAAAAAAGAACGAATTTGAGAGTATAAGTTAGGTTAAACATTGCAAAAAGAGTTAGTTTTTGATAAGTTCTTTAACTCTTAAAAGAATCAAAGGAGAAAATTCTCACTTTTCAATTCATATAATTGTCTGCTCTTTAATAATGAAATCAAGCCTATTTATAGGTTGAAATAACAACTCTAAAACCCTAAAAGTATAGACAATGATATGCTTCTTAAATATAGCAATACTCTTATTTTATTGTAAACTCATATTTTATAACAATTTCTTATTTTATATCAAACTTTTACGTACAAGTGGATTTTATACTTAACCTTAGCCCATTAAACATATCAATCACATTAATAAAGCATTGATCTTCTTTCAAGTTTGAATTAATGTTATTTAGTGAATTAACACCATTTGTACCTTGTTTGGTTTAAATATCCTTAATCAACTCATCTAGTGCTTCTTTCACTTTTTTAGCCCTTAAATGTGTCATTGGCCCTTCATGAATACTCAATGGATCTTTAAAAGCCCTCCATGCATTAGTTCCTCCATGGATCTCATCATTCCCCCTCTCCTAAAAGGATTCATCCTCTAATCATTACCTGTATCAAAAAGTGAAAGATTAGAAATATTAATTGTTGTACTCACATTGTACTCACTAGGAAGGTCCAACTTGTAGACATTGTCATTAATTTGTGTCACTACTTAAAATGGACCATCTCCTCTAAACTATAGCTTTAAACGCCTTTGAGTTAGGAAACTTTCTTTACTTATATGCACCTAAACCTAATCACCAAGTTCAAACACCACCTTGTTTCACCCTTTGTTAACATGAGATGGATATTGCTTAGTTTGTTTTACAATTTGTAACTGGACCTTCTCATCCTTAAGTGATCTTTATAAAGTTGCCTAAATATCAAATATATAAGAGTAATAAGTTTATCATTTATTACAAAAGGGTACTGATTCTTAAACCCTTTATGCATTACACATCGATTATATTGTCATGATGTTTCCAACAAAATATGCTTAACTTGCATGGGTATAACATCACACAAAAACTCATTAGTATATTTTCTAATAGTAAATAGCACTAACATCTTGTTATTTACCTTAATTTTTCCACATTCATAGAACCATTAAAACAAATATGGCTTAGGGTGTTTCATGGTAGGTAAATTAAACTTCTGAACCAAAGTAGTGCCTAGTTACATTTGTTGAGCTACCCCTATCAATGATCGTACTACATATCTTATCTTTGATGTTGCACTAGTATGGAATATATTATCTATTTGCACTTCATCATCTTCCTTGGTTTGTACACTCAATGCTTGTTTAACCACCAATACATCTCCCTTAACTAGGTACTCCTCTCCATCACTTGCATCCTACTTCTCCCCATTGCTTGAATCCTCCAATGGAGGCATAGAGTCATCATCAAACTTACTTTTAGTTTAAATATCATCATTACCTCACAACACTATGGTACATTAATTTGGACACTAAGTCTTCCCAGACACTTAAAATATTTAGCATCTCTATTTTTACTAAGTTGGGAATTAGAATTAACTTTCTCCGTGCTAAGACTCACTTCCTTACTCTTGTATGATTTGGCCTTGGCTTTCTAATCAGCCCTCTCCTCTCTTTTGCTCTAGTTAAGCTCCTAGAGTGAAGTGGAATCCAAATTCTATCCAAACCATATATAACCCTTCCACTTGAGTTACTTATCAACTTTCATTTCCATGTGTACCATGTCCTTTAATTCCACATAATGTTGCAATTCAACTATGTTGGCAATATTGCTATTTAGCCCTTTCAAAAACCAAGCCATATTTGCTTCTTTATCCTCCTCCACATTAGGCCAAATCATAGCAATCTCCATCTCCTTGTAGTAGTTCTCTACACTTTTGGTACCTTGAGTAAGCCCTTGCAGCCATTAGTATGAAGCCCTATAATGGTGATTAAGGATGAACCTCCTCCTCAATATAGCCTTCATCTCCTCCCATGTATCAATAGGCCTCTCATGATTCCTTCTCCTAGTAAAAACAAGTTGATCTTACCAAATAATAGCATAATCAACAAACTTAATGGTAGAAATTAGACCTTTTCCTTTTCATAATAGTTGTGATAGTTAAAGACCAACTTAACCTTATTCTCTCATCATCCTAAATAGACTTTTGGATCAATTTTCCCTTGGAACAATTATCATTTTAATGCTAGAAAAATCACAATCATAAGTGGTTCACCTCCAAAAATCTCCTTAACCATTTCTATTAATTGTAAAGCTAACCAAAGAAGCTAGATCATCAAATTCATCATCTTTGGCATCATCTACATGGCCATAATCTTTTCTTTCATGCTTTCTTGCATTAGGAACATCATGGCCCCTATGCCTACTTTACAATTTTGTTATTGTATTGGCTTGCTCTTCTATCCTATCTTTCATATCATCAAATCTGGTGTTCATGAATTCAAATTGTTGTTGCATAAGTTTTCATCGTGATGAGAAGCTTAGAGATGATGTGTGGAAGGCTTTAAAGGATGCAAGAGTCCATTGCACATTCCAAAATGTCTAATAACACAAGTTATAGCCAAAAAGATGAAAGAGGCACTAAATGGGCTAATTGAGGACATTTAGGCCAATGAAGTTACAATGGTACGAATTCAAACTTGAAAAAGAGTCAAGGCCTTATTAATATGATTAGAGTACTTAATGGGCTAGGACTAAGTAATAGCATTCACTCCTAAATAAGAGTTTATACTAAATAAGTGATTGTTATAAAAGTGAAAGTTTT